>JAESVK010062643.1:1024-15889 GCA_017140935.1 Hamamelis virginiana
CGAGAACACCACAGCATCATTGTCCACCAAGCTTAAAGGTCATCTACCCAGATCCAAGAGCATCCTACCAATAACAGCCACCCCCCAAGAGGGGGGGCAGCACCTGCAAACCCTAGAGAGAGAAACTCTGGGGTAGGGTAATCCTCTCCCTTTCTCTTGCATTTGAGCAGTTATTCAGTTCTTTCCTTTGGAAAGGGGAGGCTTCTAATGCGAGTGGGGCTAAAGTTAGCTGGCAATCTTTGTGTAATCCTAAGCAAGAAGGGGGGCTAGGATTGAGGAGAATAGAGGACTGGAATAGAGCTTTAATTGTTAAGCATATATGGAATTTGTATGCATGTTCAGGTTCTATTTGGGTGGCTTGGGTTAACAGGTTCCTGCTAAGAGGGAGGAGTTTTTGGAGTGTTAAAGTCCCTTCTGAATGTTCTTGGAGCTGGAGGAAGATACTTAGCATGAGAGATTTTGCTAGACCGTTGATTTTCCATAGGATTGGAAATGGAAAGAACACTTTTTTGTGGCATGATAATTGGCTTCCCTGTGGTCCCATTTCTCTTTGTTTTGGCGATCGTGTAATTTACGATGCTGGTCTCTCAAGTCAAGCTAAAGTTGAAGTTGTTATTGATAGAGGAAACTGGAATTGGCCTGTTACTAATACCTTGAGCTTTTAGAGCTTAGACAGATTCAGATGGGTATGGCAGCTCCCTTTGTGGATGTGGAGGATAAGGTGATATGGAAAGAATCTAATAATGGTCTATTCTCTATCTCTTCAGCTTGGAATAAAATTAGAGGTCGTCTCCTTGAAGAGGACTGGTTCTGTTGTGTATGGTTCTCCCAGGCCATTAAAAGACATAGCTTCATTCTTTGGCTGAGTATTAAAAATAGACTCTCTACTCTGGATAAATTGTTGCAATGGGGCATAGTTACTGATGCATCTTGTGTTTTTTGTAGGAGAGACACTGAAACTAGAAATCATTTATTCTTCCAATGTAGTGTCACAGCAAAGATCTGGCAAGCAATTCTTCTCCTATGCAATGTCAAGAGGACTCCGAGAGTGTGGGCAAATGAGCTTAATTGGGCAGTCTCTTCTTCTAAGAGGAGAAAGTTTCCTGAAACGGTAAAGAAGCTGGGTTGGGCGGCCACTATCTATCATATTTGGAGAGAGAGAAACCAGAGAGTGCATGAAAATTCTTATTCTCCTCCTACTTCTATCATTCATAGTATAAAATTTGATGTTAAATGTAGGTTGTTGAGCTTTAAGAAAGTTGAGGATAATCCGAGAAATCGTGAGTGTTGCATCAACTGGGGTGTTTCTACCGATATCCTTAGTAGGGGGTTGTCTTTGTAATCTGTTTTGTCGCCTGTGCCCGGGTTGTGGGCTTTTGTGGTTTTGGTTTGCTGGTTGTGTTGGTTTGCTATTGCCTGGGCTGTGGGCTGTTTTGTTTGTTTTTCCTGGTTGTCCTGTGTGTTTCTGTTGGCTTCTTTGGTCTGTTTTAGGCAGGTTTTTTTTTGGGTTATTCTGTTTTAGGCAGGTTGTTTTGGCTTTTGTCCCTTTTTTTGGGGAGGTGCTGTCCGTTTTTCCGTAGGTTTTTGTGGCCTCGGATTATTTGTTTGTTCTTTGGGCTTTGCCCTTTTGGATTAATAAATTCTTAATTATCAAAAAAAAAAAAAAAATAGCCCAATTAAGCTCATTAGCCCACACTCTAGGAGTCCTCTTGACAATTGCATAGGAGAAGAATTGCTTGCCAGATCTTTGCTGTGACACTACATTGGAAGAATAAATGATTTCTAGTTTCAGTGTCTCTCCTACAAAAAACACAAGATGCATCAGTAACAATGCCCCATTGCAACAATTTGTCCAGAGTACAGAGTCTGTTTTTAATACTCAGCCAAAGAATGAAGCTATGCCTATTAATGGCCTGGGAGAACCATACACAGCCAAAGATCCATTCATTCTAGCTTCACAGGCAAAACAAGTGTTTTATTCTAACGATATAGAAGGTTTAGTTTGGTATGTTGTGCTAAAAGCACCACCTAGGGGCTTTCACGAATTGGAGATGTTTGATGAGGATGCTTACGTGCTATATAATCCAATTGATGTAGTAAGACTTGATTTGAACCCCATTGAAGAAGATGAACATTATGTAAGGCCTAATTGTGAGGCCATTGAAGTGGAAGATGAATGAATATTGTTTAAGGTCAATTTGTGAAGCCACACTATGTAATTATCTGGTTTTGGTCCTTATGGGCATTGTATTGAATTTGATGGGCATTAATGTAGGTTTTCTTGATTAGACTAAATTATATAACCTTTTGTTAAAGCTTATTCCAATTATTTACCTTTTTGTGTGTGTGAGATACTAAGTCTTGTTTTTTGGTAATATAATTCTTAATTATCCAAAAAAAAAAAAAAAGAGATACTAAGTCTGGTTTTGCGAAGCAAGGTTTCCCCAAGTCTAGGCAAACCAATCCTGATTTTCCTCCTTTGAAGGCGTCCTCTCAGGGCTTTGTTCATAAACCCTTCCCTTCTGTTTGGAATAAAACTAAACCCAATCTGCAAAAACTCTTGAAAAAGGATGTGGGTACAGTTTCAAATGGTAAATTCACAATTCCTAAAGCTATTATTGATGTTGGTGAAAAATTGTGGGAATTTGCTATTGTGGGGCACATTCTTGATAAAAATTTACCTTTCTCTTTGGTGAAAGATTGGGCTTGTCGCTCTTGGGGTGATGATGTGCTTGATACCATCAAGCTTGATCCGGGATTTTTTCTATTCAAAGTGGTAAATGAATCAGCCTTATTTAATATTTTGAATGGTGAGCCATCTTTTCATTGCAGGAAAGCTTATGGTGATCAAGCGATGGAACCTTGGAATGGTGTTGGAAAAGGAATATTTTTCTAAGATTCCAGTTTGGATTAATATAAAAAATCTTCCTATTGTTTTGCGCTCTATTGAAGGTCTGGAGTTTATTGGTAGCACCCTGGGAAATCCTCTTTTTGTTAATTTGGATAACTTCGCGAGAATTTGTGTGGAAATTGATGCAACTAAGGAAATTCCTAATTCCTTGCTGTTTGATTTAGGAAATGGAGTTACATCAGAAATTTTGTTTGAGCTCCCTTGGAAACCCTCCAGATGTGTCAGATGTAAGGTTTTTGGGCACTCTTCCCTGAAATGCCCTGTTGGCTTGCCTCCTCCTTCTCAACTGTGGAAGGTCAAGGAGAGTCTTCCTTCTGTTCAAAAAGATGTTTTCAACGAAAATCGTAATCCTAAGGAAAGAGTTCCCTCTCCTCCAAAGGTTGAATCCTTAAAAAATAGTAACCCTAGTGAGTGGAATGAGGTTTCCTCATTAAAAGAAAAATTGAAAGTTGGGGTGAGTAAGACTACTGAAAATTCTTCTAGTTCTTTTCATGGGAAGAATACGTTTGAGGCTCTCTCTTTTGAAGATGACTCTGTTTCCCTTCTGGGAAATGATTCTTTTGATGATAATATTGTGGATTCTCATGATCCTCCTATTTCTTCTAGAATAAAATTACGTGACAAATTGCATGGATTTAAGAATGCTAGGAAGAAGGGTTCTGTTCCTTTTTAGTTTTCTCTGTTTCCCCTATCCTCTTGGGTTGTAATAGGTTTCTTTTGTTGGCTTGGCTGCTTGTTAGCTGTTAGGCCGTAAATCTTTGGGTTGTTGCCAGTATGGCTTCTGTGCTGTATCTCTTTTTTGGTAATAATATTCTTAATTATCCAAAAAAAAAAATGTGTATCTTTTATGGTTGCATTACATTTATTATTCATATTTTTGCTATGTATCATGTTTGTGCCCTTTTATTGTTTTATAATTGTGTGACATTCTAATCGTTATATATTTCTTTTTTTTTTGGATAATTAGTTATATATTTCTCCATTTTGTTTGACTCAAATCAGATTTTTGAGTTCTTATAACGATGAAGAAAAACCAAAAAGGGGAGGTAACTATTACTATAGCTTATTGTTTTATAATTATGATTACTATATTGCCGACGTCCCAAAGTTATTTTTTTTTTTTTGGATAATTAAGAAATATATTTACCAAAAAAGAATTACAGCGCAAATGCCATCCTGGCGACAAGCCGAAGCTTAAAAGCCCAATAGGCCAACCAACCACCCTAACCTATAAAAGAAACCTCTTACAACCCAAGAGGCTAAGGGGAAGAAAAACACAAATACAAATACCATGGAAGTTCAACCCTTCCTATTTGCATTTAAAAAGTCTAAACAAGACCTGTAAACACATCAACCGACATTAAAATATAGCAATAAAAATAAACATAGCCGGTCAAACGGTCGAAAGCACGACCATCAAAGCCGTCAGGAGCAAGGATAGACAAAGACCATGAGCACGGCAGCACGGAGAAACAGAGGTGCATAAACCGATGCACTAGAGGACCAGCATGCACTCAAAGATCATGTGGAAACCACCATGCGCACGACCCACATCCATCAGCTCGAACCTAACACCTTGTGGTTAACCAAAACAAGCCTAAATTGAATATTAGGAGGAGCAAGCCAGCCATGCATCAGATTAACACTCACGTGAGAAGGAAATTCACAAAACCACGGCACACAAGGACAATTTACTCTAACCATTTAAATAATATTTTTCCATTTTGTTTACAGAGTTTTAAGAAGGGTGAAAAGAAGGCTCAGAAAGAAAGGGAAGCAGTCATAGCGGCTGTCTTGCGAGAGGGCGGAGAATTAGAACATGAAGATTTGGGCCCGAGACAAGATTCTTCATATTCTTCTGAAGAAGGGGAACATGAAGATTTAGGGGTCGATTATGACCCTAAAGGAAAAGGATTATAAAGTCAAGAAAGGAAGGGAGAGGACGTACGAAATTGAAAATTGATGAAGATCAAACGGATGTGTATTTCAATGAAAGGTGTCAACCAATTGATAAAAATTCACAACCTTTCTCTACTTTCTTAGGGCGTTTGGCAAGAGAGCGAGTGCCAATCATTTATGATGATTGGCGTAATGTTGACGATGATATCAAGCAACGGTTGTGAGTTATAGTGAAGGTATCTTATAGATATATAATTTAACTTAACACGTATTTATTTATGTTTTAAATGTAACTAACTAAAAGTTTTGCTTCTGGACATTGCAGCAAAGGTACATAATGAAAGTTGATGCCTACCAGTATGCTATGTCCAAAATGGGTAAATATTTGCGGGATGAGAGATGCAATTTGACTCGTGCGTTAAGAAAACCCAAAAAAGGACAGACTGAAGAAAGCATCAGGCCAAATTATGTTTCCTTGGATCACTGGAAGCAAT
Organism: Hamamelis virginiana; assembly: GCA_017140935.1. Classification (NCBI taxonomy): domain Eukaryota; kingdom Viridiplantae; phylum Streptophyta; class Magnoliopsida; order Saxifragales; family Hamamelidaceae; genus Hamamelis; species Hamamelis virginiana. The sequence goes on from JAESVK010062643.1 coordinate 6,329, forward strand.
TTGTTCTGCAACGAAAATCAAAACAGTTCAAGGTTTTTGACACTTTTGTATTTAGAGAAAAAATGTAATTTTTGGGCAATTTAATTTTATGATTGTATTTCTTTTTTGTAAACATATTTTTGCTTTTTGAATAGGATAAAAGTGACAAAATGAAAGATGTGCGGTCGCATCAGAAAATAGTACACCGCACATCCCGTAATGGATTTGCTTGGTTGGAGCATGAACTGGTAATAAGTATTTCTTTTTGTAATCTTGGCACATGTACAATACTTTTTAAATGTGTAACTCCCGAATTACTAGTCAATATGGAATGTCCCATACATTAATTGTAGAAACAGAATTGTATAGCTGAAGATCCACCAGTGGATCGAGTTTTAGTGTGGAAAAAAGGCTATGCTCCAAAAGACAAACCAGTTGGGTATCTGAACACTAATGGATTCTAGAGAGAGAGACTCTGGGGTAGGGTGATCCTCTCCTTTGTCTCTTGTTTTTGGTTTGTATTTCCTGCATATTCCTTGATCCTTTTGTGGACGTTTCTGTTCTTTGGTTATTGCTTTGCTTGTTTCTTTTTGGTTTTCTCTGTTATTATTTTGGATGGATAAGAACTCTTCCTTGAAGATTGGTTCTAGAATGTCTTTAAAATCCTTTCATGAGAATGTTCCTTCCGTGGGTGTTGGTGGTGGTTCTAATAACAAGCTGGTTGTTAATGAACCTTTTGAGGTCAAACATGTTATCCATGTTATGCAACGTAACAACTGGAGTGAGAAGGAGGTTGCTGTTGTACTCTTAGATAAGATCCGTAAGAAAGAAAATCTGAAAGAATGCCTTGTTGTCAAGCGAGGGCTTGATGTTTTGCTGGCTAGGAAGGGCCAGGCTTTGCTTGGTTGTTCTGAACTTGATGAGCTTGAAGCTCTTTCGAACCCTAGCTGGTCAGTTAATGCTGGGGTTGGTGAAGATAAGGCTGGGGGTGGTGGTGACATTGAGGTTGGGTTACAAGATGATGTCAACGATGAGAGTGATTCTTCATGCTCATGTGGCAGTGAGGAGGATTGCTCCAAATGCTGTGACAGTGATTCTGATGTGGTGGAGGGTGACCTTGTTGTTTCCGTTGAGGGTGGCTCTGGTTCTATTGCCATGGACATGCAAAATATTAGTGTTGATGGAGTGTTGGGTGTTAAAGGAGATGCTGAATTTGGGTTAGTCCATGAGACTGTTGCCGTTCACCGTGAAGATTACCAGTCCGATTACTTGCCGGTTGGTCCAGCGGAGCTTGAGTGGCCTGAGTTACATGTTCATTGCAGTGGCAGTGTGTCGCAGGTCTGTGAAGCTACGGTTGTCAGTGTTGATATGCAAGACAAGTCTAGTTCGGAGGTAATGAGTGTAACTGCATTTAATGCATTAATTGATGGTCAGACGGCGCCTTCTCAAGGAGCTGTGGTTGGTTTGAGGCCTGGTGCAGTAGCGCATGAGATGGTGAGTTCTCAGCCAATAGGAGGTGATGGCGTTTTGGCGTGTGGAGGGGTTAATGCTAGCGCAGGTCTCCAGAAAGTGCCTGCTGTTTGCGAAAGGCCTCTTGTCAACGTGCTTAATGAGGCTCCTAGAGAGGCGTGTCCTATGATGATTAGTGGGGCCAGTTACAAGCCACGTGGTGATGCTGTTATGAATTTGAATGTTGCGCCTGAGTGTTTGAATTCTTTTGTTTCTAATAATTCTTTTGAGGCTTTGGATAGTGGGTCCGAGTCCCACGTCATGGACTTGCGTGAAAGGGCTGTAAGTGAAGTTGCTGGGGGCCACGTGGATGATGCTCATCTTATTCCTTGTGCTTCTCGTGTTTCCTCTCCAGCTTTAGTGGGGAAGACTAATTGTATAGATTTAAATGTTTTAAATGCATCTCAATATAATATCTCCCGCGGTGCAGCAAGTGACGTATCTTCCCGTGGCTTTGTTGGTAATCTTAAACCTCGTGGAGTTGAGGGCCTGGCTAAAGGCCGTGATGTGCATGGTGTGCATGGTGTTTCTAATGCGACTCATGGATCCCGTATAATTTCTGATGCGCATTGTAAACTCGATGCCTTTGAGACTCGCTCTTGTAATGATACTCACAAAGTTGGCAAGCATGTGGGTTCTGATGGTGGTGCTTTTGGTTCTGAAGATAAGCCTGTTCAGAATCCTCCTCTTTCCCGTGCTTGGAGCAGCCTTGTCCATAATCCCAAGAGTCAAGCTAATTTACTTAAGCTTTCCAAAAGAGCTATTGATCATGCTAGTGAGGGTGTGTATAATGTTCCTGACTTAGTTGTGGATGAGGGTAAAATTCGTTGGGAATTCTCTCTGCTGGGTTATGTTCTTGATAAAAATCTTCCTTTTACCTTTGTTAGAGATTGGGCTTTAAGGATATGGGGTAATGACATCTCTGAGGTTCTCAAGTTTGAGTCAGGCCTATTCTTGTTTAAAGCCAAGGATTTTGATGCTCTTTCTAGAATATTAAATGGAGGCCCTTATTATTTAGCCGGTAGATATTTGGTGCTTCAGCATTGGCAGCCGGGTATGGAGCTGAAAAAAGGTGGGTTCTCAAAAATTCCATTATGGGTTAAGTTGTTTAATGTGCCTCTTGTTCTTCGAACAACCTCAGGCATGGAATATCTTGGAAGCATTCTTGGAAATCCTTTGTATATGGATGTGCACACGGCATTGGGAAGTAGAGCAAATTTTGCTAGAATTTGCATTGAGATTGAAGTTGGCAATATTATCCCTAAGTCCCTGAAATTGGCGGTTGGGAATGATGAAATTGTGGAAATAGGCATTGAGATTCCTTGGGTTCCTTCCCGTTGTGAGAGCTGTAAGGTGTTTGGGCATTCTTCGCTTAAATGTCCTCTTTCCCCTTCCCCTCCCAAAGCTAAGCCTAATTTTCAGTGGAGAAAGAAAGAAACTCTGAAAGATTTACAAAGTGCTACAGGTAGTGAAAATCAATGGCATGAAGTTCGAACCGCTAATCGTTCTAGTGGTGAGGGAAAAAAGAAGAGCATTCCTCCTGTCAGTGTGGAGTGTAACATTAGCAATAAGTTTGACCTCCTTGCTACTAATGATCTTGAGGATACTCGGGAGAACCATGAGGACATGGTGGATAGCAACATTGATTTCTCGTTGTCAAGAGAGTCTCTAAAAAAGAAGCTTAAAGATAAAATTCACTCTCTTAAAAATTCAAGAGGGAGAGATGTCCCTTAGGCTTGTTCTTTTTTCGTGTTTTTCCTAGCCTCTTGGGTTGTAAGAGGATTTGTTTTGGCTAGGTTAGTGCTGTTAGCCATTTTGTTGTGGCTCTTGATTTGCGTTTCATTGTAATATCCTGTTTTTTGGTAATATATTTCTTAATTATCCAAAAAAAAAAAAGACAAACCAGTTGGTGACCAAGTTGCCCAATATATTGTAAGTGATTTTCTTTTTTACATATGATGTAAATAAATATTGTCATATAAATATTAACAATGGTACGTGCAGGACAAATGGACCAATATTCACAATCTCCTAAAGGCCAAAACCCCACCGGCATTGACGATGATGCCCTAACTCACGTATTTGGTCGTGAGCGCCCAAGAAGAGTACGTGGGATGGGGTTTGGGGTTACGCCATCTATGGTTCGCACAACAATCCAATCAAACAGAACCAATCAAGTGATGAGAGATGAGATACAAGAACTGAAGCAACAGGTAACCGGGTTGGGTGATTTGGCTGAAAGGTTAAGGTTGATGGAGGCAGCTCTGGCTACAGCTGGCATACAATTGGTAAGCGGACAACTTAGACATAAAATGTGAGATTAAAACATGTGATTTATAACATAATTGTTTATAATGCAATATCCATACTTTTGCAGGGCCAGACACAAAGTAGTACAATGCCTAATGCAAACTTTAGTGGGCAGGTAAATTTGTATAAATCAAAATTGTTTATATATATGCTTTACTCATAGATCATCTAACGCTTTTTCCTCTCATGCTCCCAATGCTAGGCACAATAGGCAGGAACAGAGGTTCCTGGTGGTGGTTCGTTGGAGAATGCCGCATGCACTTTGATGAATTGGATTGGGGACAAAATTGATGTGGCACGGGGTCATATTTCATCTACAGATCCTACCAGTAGTGTGCACCACGTGCCACTTGGTTATGGTTACTATAGGGTTTGGGTGGATGAAATACTAGTCAAAGATGTGGCCTTGCCTCGTCCAACACGCGAGTTTTTTAACACTTGATGAAGCTTATGGAACTACAGTTGCCTGGCCAATGGATTGCATTCGGATTGATGGTTAACATGGAGAGGAGGTAAAGGGTTAAAATTTAAAGTACTATTTCATACCATGTTACACTTGTGATTCATTTTTTGGGCAATATAAAATAGCATTCTAACGTAAAGTAGTGATATGCAGTATGTTTTTATTTAGTTTGTCATGTCTTCTCTTTCTTATTCATGAATTATAATGTTTGTGATGTAATATTGAGAGGCGTGGGAGACGTCATTTGATTGTGGTGTTGAGATAATTGTGATTATAAGTGTTATGAACTCTTTTTTTGATAGGTAAAAATTTGGAAATGTTGCAAAAACAGACGAAGTGCTGCCGGATTTTCATCTCAAAAAGCAAACATTAAATTACTTTAATTATGGTTATCTTAAATGATTTGTTATGTCTGTTAGAAGTATGCCCTAAAACCAATTGTTAGGTTGTGTTTAGGGAACTTATATTTCATTATATAATCATGTATGAAACTTTATTCATTAATGATATGGCTAATTTTATCATGTAATCTTCGTGAACAAACCCTGAAAAACATACTACACCAGAGCTTCTCTCTCTAGAACCTCCTGTGGTTGTTCCAACCTAGGGTTTGCAGTTGCTGCCCCCCCTTCGGGGGGGTAGCTTATCTTCTTTAGGTGCTGTAGTTTTTAGCTTGGATGCTCTTGGCTTGGTTTTGCTCCCAGCTGTGCTTGTTTCGTGCTGTTTCCATCTTCGCAGGCCATGGACCTCTAGCATCAATAGTGGGAGGCTCGCTCATCTTCTTCAGATTTAGGTCCGTTGGGACCATCTTATTTGCGAGTAGCACGCGTTTTGCTACAGATCTGCTGGTTTTTATAGGGGTTTTATTCTCCCATTGTTGGTTGCTAGACACCTTGGTTTCCATTGATGGTGTTGCACAAGCATCCATTGCTGGCATGCAGTTCAAGCTTTTTGGTTCAGGTTCTTTTTGGCTGCAGAAACCGTGTTCGGGGGTTTTCTGGTGCTAAGGTGCTCTCGGGTTCAGGTTCCTTGAGTTATGAAGCTCATAAGCTCTCTGGTTTTCTTTGGTTCTGGTTTTGTATCCAGCTTCCTGGTTTTTGGTTATTTTTTCCACTAATCTGGTTATGGCTTCAGAAGCTTTTCTTGTTGGTTAAGCTAGGGTTTGGTATCTCTTTATTTTGCTGGCCATGTGCATGGTGATTGTCCATCACGGTTTTCATGGTTCTCATGATGTTGAAGTAGGGATCTGGACCTGCTTTTCGAGCTATGGTCTCTGGTTTTTGCTCTTTTTTCGGGGTCCCTTTGGTTTATTGGATGTTAATTAATTTTGTTAATTAATTTTGAAATGTTCTTCTCCATTGTTATGCTGGTTAGTGGTTTGGCAATACCACGGTTTTATCCATGCAAGGTGAGTCTTCTTCTGACCTAGTATGTGGAATGCTTATTATGCATTTATTGCAAGTCGCTTTCACGTGGTGCGAAGGCGGGAGCATGTGGGGCTGTCATGGTTGGTGTGAGAATGCAGGCGCAAGTGGCTGCTACTCATAGTTTTGATGCGCATGAGGAGTTTCATGTCTCGGTTGGTGTGTTTGCATTAAATGCATATTTTGCATTTGTTATTTCATTTCCACGTGGCGCTCCATGGTCTATGGGTGGCTTTAATGCATTTATTGCATTTGTCTTATCACTTTCATGTGGGCTGCAAGCGAAGTGGGTGGTTTTATGCAGCATGGTGATGGAGTGTGGGGGAAGCTTCGGTATCTTTTATTATATCTAGTGGGTCCGGGTCTCTTGTGCTTGCATGTGGGCATTTGGGGTATTAATTTTATATGGGGTTTTTTGTTGGGCCAGCCTCTTATTTGCCGCTTGTGGTAGTTTGCATGTTTGGGTTCTTCTTCAGCTCGTGGGGTCAGCCACGTGGAGGATGCGCTGAGGAATGTTGTTATTGAAGGTGGCTGTTTCACTTGGTTTTTCCAAGAATCGTGTTATTTTTGATTATTTTTAATACTATTTTTATTGTCGGATGGTATTGCGTGCGCTTGGGGCTGCTGCTAGCTGGTGTTCTTGGTTTTCTTTTAGCAAGCTAAGGCATTAATGCATGGCTTTGGCTTGGTGGGTGGCTTTGTTATGCGTGGCTGCGCGGGTCTCAAGACTGGGAGTACATGTGCTGTACACTCTATTTTTGATGCGCAAGTGGAGGTTCCTGGCTTGGTTGGTGTGATGCATTAAATGCATTAAATGCATTTGACTTATCTTTCCACGTGGAGCTTCATGGGTGGCTTGTTTTGTTTTGGTTTTTTGATTGCAAGTGGGGCCGGTTAATGCATTTAATGCATTTGGCATTTCACCCTCATGTGAGCTGCTAGCGAAATGGGTGGTTTTGCAACTTGGTGATGGTGTGTGGGGGTGTAGCTTCATTCTCTTTTATTTAATTATTATAATTATTTTTGTGGGCCCGAAAAATCTTGAGTGGGCTGTTCATGTCTTGGGAGGTGAGTGGATTCCACGTGGGTGGATGCATCCCACTTGCCGTGCATGTGTTGTCACTTTGGGAGGCCATGTTTTGTTCTCCAAGTGTTTTTTTTTTTTGGATAATTAAGAAATATTTATACCAAAAAAGAATTACAGCACAAGAGCCATCCTGGCGACAAGCCGAAGCTTCAAAGCCTAAAAGGCCAACCACCCTCCCTAACCTCCTAAAGATACCTCTTACAACCCAAGAGGATAGGGAAAAGAAAACAAGACCAAAAGGTCAACATCCTACCTTGAAAAGTAAAGGAAATTTTCAACATGTCCTATAAACTCATTCTAGTAGGACTAAAATAAGCAAATACAGACACAACAGGACACTGATGCGGCAATAGGTTTGAAAATAAAAACTCACATCAAACTCACAGCTTCAGAACACCCCAAATAAGCCATAAATAAGAAGCCAGTACAGGGGAAAGTTCAATAAGCCGCCATATCCGGGCTAAAACCAGCATGGACCAAACCCAAGGGATATGCAACCCCATAACACCGAGGACCCTCAGTACCTCAGCCCACCAAGCTAAAATGTGGACCACTGCCGAATGTAGCACTCAAGAGAGAGGAACAAACCCAAGTAGAAGGACTATAGGTTGTCCATGAAAAAACCAAGAACATGGCACAGAAAGAATATAGCAATTTAAATAATCTCAGCCATACAAAATCAAGACTAATGAGCTTCCAGGAGCACACCCAAGTTCTTAACTGTAATATCACGCAAACCGTGATATGAGAAGCCAAGCCAGTAGCACGTGAGATACAACATGCTCCAAAAAGCGTGCCCCACCAAGCCAAAGGCTCACAAGCACATCAGGTTCAACAACCCTACAAACGCTGAAACAAATGGAACATGAACCGGACCACGTGTACAGCTATCTCCATTATCGCGCAGGTAAAGGTTAAAGAACATTGAAGACCAAACCACGCCCCCCATATGTGCAAGAGAAAAACCAAGAACATCACCCTCGCACAAGTGAAACAACAACACAAAAAGCCAACCAAGGTCCTCTCAGCAATGATTTGGTTAAAGAGATAACCAGCAGAGAAAAATAAAGGACCCACAACTCCATGGAAAAAACAGCGCCCCATAAGGAAGGCAACCAGAGAACCTTCAAATAGCAAGTAACCTCGTGAGCAAATCCAATAATACTGTAGCTACTGAAGCTACTGCAAAAAACTCAAGACCCGAGAGCCAAAAAAACAGTGGGTACAAGGTGAAAAACCAGCGCCTAGAGCAACGAGGCAAAAGAAAAAAGCTGCATCAAGTAATCCATGGCCAAGAGGAAAACCACCTAGTATGGAGCCAAAGATGCATCACATGGAGGGGACCCCACCACCACGAGAAAGAAAACAAGGATGCATCATGAGAATGCGCCACAAGAATTTAAAAATAAAGCACCCACTTCACAAGCAGAACCACATGCAAGTGATATGACAAAAGCAATTAATGCTTTAAAGCACTTACACCAAACCACTTGAGGATTCAACGCACATCAGTTCATGTAACTCCACGTGGAATTGATGTGTCACAAGCAATTAATGCAATAAAAGCATTCAAACCGCCATTCCTAGTCTAGAGACCCGCGATTTACAAACCTTCAAACCGCATGAGACTAAACCACTGTACCAGCCCCTCTTAAAACTAAAGAAGTGAAAAAATCACCCATCAAAAGCCACTAACACTGCCAGACGCAACAGTAAACCATCATGAAAAGCAGCTTCAACATGGCCACCCACATACGCGACATCACCACCAGCCGCAACACTTGAAGCACAACAGCTACCCTAGCCTTGGACACCATGACAAATAGGCCTGTCAACATGACTAACCGTGGTTTAAGAAAAACCACAACCATCAAACCATCCAAGATACCAGTCCAAACAAAACAATGGAGCGAGTCGAGGTTTGAAAAACCACTAACCAGAACAAAGGAGGAGAAGAAGCTTCAAAGAAACAAACAAACTTAAGAAAAAGAACCCCGAGGAACAAGAATAAAAAACACATGCATGCTACCAAAGAGAGTAACACTGCAAACTCGTGATGTAAAAACCACCACAGAAGGAGACACCAAACCCACAGGCAATTGGCCAAGCACAAACTGACGAGCTACAAAACCAACCTTAAAATCACGGCATCATGAACAAATGCAGGCTACCAAAAGGCAACCCTGCAAACCCGTGAAGAAAACCCGTGATGCCAACATGTAAAAACATGTAAAACCGTGGTTTAAGAAGACCACAAAACACCAAACCAGCCATGAAAACCAGCTCCAAAAACCAAGGAACGAACCGAGGTTTTGAAAAACCAAGTTTGCAAAACCACTGACAGGAACTTGAGCAATGGAGGAAGCAGGTGCATGCCAACAAAGAACACCAGCAGAGGAACCCAAGGATAAAAGCACGGCCAACCATGGGAGAGAACCACCTTCTTTAAAACCAGCAGACTGTAGCTAAACGCGAGCTACACGCACAATGGCCCATCGGACCTAAATCTGTAAAAAAACAGGCACGACTCCCTCTAATGGTGCTCCAAGAGCTCAAACCCTTGAGAGGAACCATAGCTGATAACTTGAGCAAAGCACCCAATCAACCACAATCCAAGGTCAACCTACCAAGAACAGCCTCCCCCCCCCCGAAGGGGGAGGGAACACCTGCAAACCCTAGGCTTGAACAGCCAAAGGAGATTCTAGAGAGAGAAGCTCTAAAAATCAGCTTATTTCTTTGCTTTGGTTATTAGATCCATCCTAGCCAAAACCCCATATGAGCTATGTAAA
>JAESVK010062650.1:0-10564 GCA_017140935.1 Hamamelis virginiana
AATTATGCCAAGGGAGAATTAAAAAATAAAAACAAAAAAATTGATACTCTCCCACTAGGGAAAAATTAAAAGATTAAAAGAAAAAAAATAGTGCTATGCATTCCAAACATTTCTTCTAAAAAATGCCTCAAATGAATTCAAGTCTTTCATGTATTATCACTGAGATCGAGCTAGTGAGATGTAGTTCACTTGATATATATTTCTCGAGTCTTGAAGTTTTGGGTTCAAGTTTTCATGAAGGAGGTAATTTGATCAATATGTTATTCCCCAGCTTCCTACTAACAATCAACTCTACTTAATGTATATGGAACCTCATCCAAAAAGGAAGAGACATGAACCATTGAGTCAAAGCTCATGGTCACTCCATTGATGTATATCGTCTTGGCAAAACACACACATACCCAAAAAAAAAAAAAAAAAAAAAAACACTAAATTATCCGTCTCGATCATTTGAGACACTCTTTTAATTTTTAAATTTTTTTAAATTTATTTATTTATTTTTTGGGATGATCTTTAGGATTTTCCGATAAAAAAACTTAGTTTAGGTCAAACCTGAATTAATAATTGGTTTGGTAAATGGGCCATGCAAGAGTAACCTAGTGATCAACTGGTGCAGAGAGGTAGCAAAGGTAAGATTTATTTATGGGTTTTATACTGAAAGAACCCTGTTAAATGTTGCTAATACCCATAGGTCCCTCAATAAAAATAGGTTTTTGAGAAATTAATAACAAATAGAGAAAATACCTTTTTGCCCATCATCACTGATGCTATAGGAAATTTTGAAAACGTGGGCATTGGTCTAATTTAGCCTACCCTTGATTGAGGCCGAAAATCTGGCAGCTGTTTTCACGAGATATTACCAAGATGTCCACGCTTCATCAACTCAGTTTCATTTCCGAAAATTTGTCCACATTTTCGGACCTTCCGACGACTGATCAAAATGTTCATCGATGGTCTCAAAATATTTACCATCGAGCATGAAGTAACCAGCGATCATGGCAAAAATAGATAATAAACGGCGTTTCTCAACTATTTTTTGTTTGCGAACCATTGTGGCATACACAAGCTGATGGATGTATCCTTTATAATAGGATTCACCGAATGTGTTGAAGATTTGAATTTTATTTTTATTTTTTTTTAATATTGATGCATATTATTTGTTGCATTGCATTCAGATTTTGTGGAAAGATTAATGAAACCGGAATTAAGTTGTGGCCCAAATGAGTTAAAGAACTGTTTTTATGCATTTGGTTGATATTTTTTAGGGTTTCTATTGAGATTGTGTACATGGATAGGTGTATCTCTGCAAATTTATTTGTTGTTTCGGTAATGAAGATGATTAGCACCAAATATTTCACTATTTGGTACTATTTTGGTGCACGGATAAATGATTAAATGGCAGTATCATTGCCCATATATGTAAAGTTTAGATTTTTTTTATTCAGATAAATTATTCCCGAGTGAAATAGTTGATTCAACGACACAAAGATTCAATTTTCGGCATTTGACTGTTCGAGTTTGTTGCTTGATAACCATAATATGTGCACGGATAAATGAAACCATAGTATAATCATTGACCCAATGTGATGAAGGTTCGATATTTTGAATTGGAGCGGATCCACACGAATTCGACTATTTGGATCTGGATCTATAGGGCCATCCATGGATTTCTTTGCTTCATCCATGAATGGGAGGGGATGTTGACACACCATACAATTATAAGCCCACCCCCCTTTTTTAGTTTCCAAAAATGCCCTTAAATGAATTGACTATTTAGGACAAGTTAAAATATTAAATACCTAATGTATCCTAATTCTAATTGTTAAGCCCACCCCCGCCCCCAAAACCCTTCAGACTTGCAACGTTTCCCTTCCCTCCCATAAGACACGCCTCATGCTGCGACCAAGAAATCCAAGCTCATGGAAGCTTTGAGAGAGGAGCAGCTCATGGATGCTTGACCGAAGAAAATACAGAGGAACTGGAATGAAAAAAAGAGATTTAGGAGCTGCTACCATTGTGAGTTCCATTTGATATGAAAAAAAGATATTAAACCCACTTCAAATCTGATTTACTCACTTCAAAAAGTGAGTAAGCTTAATGATGGAGCTTAATGAAGCAACCAACAGTGATGATGAAAGGATTTAGAAGCTTTAATGGTGTATTTAATTTTTTTGCAAAATCTCGTCGTGTTAGGTTACACAGAAATTAACATTTGTTAGGTTAAGTGTTTGTGTGTTGGCTAGTTTCGTTTCAAAACTTGGTTTGGGTTTGTACATTTATAGATATGTACTGATGATCTCAAGTGAAGCTGTGCCAAAATGATTCTATATCTTCATGGATTAGGATGGTAAGTGACCTAGTGACCTAAGGTTTGAACCTAGGAGGTTAGATTCCATCATATGCATGTTCAAACTTGTAAAAATCAGGGTTTATGAATACCTGGATCGATCCAAGGTTGATCTGGATCGATCCCATGTTTTGCACCTGTGAAAATTGGGAAGTTAGGAATGCTTGGATCGATCCAAGGTTGACCTGGATCGATCCAATGTTTGCACCTTCACAATGCATATTTGAAAGAACTTAAATTGGCCAAGTTGGATCGATCCAAGCCTTTGCTGGATCGATCCAGTTTCGAGTTAAACTCTTTACAGAATGGTGGTTTTTGGTCCAATTCAATTTGGATCGATCCAAGCCTTGCCTGGATCGATCCAAGTTCGTGCAAACCCTAATTTTACCTAATTTTAACCCTGTTTTCTCATTGGTTACTGTTGTTACTATAAAAGGAATAGGTCACTCGAGATTCCAGTGACCTCAGCCGCCAGAAATCATTTCCATTCCTAGACTTAACTTATTTCTTCACTTGATGGCTGTTGTTCTTCTTTTCTAAATTGAGTATGAGCTTGAATATTGATCATTTGATTATGAATCTTCTTAGAATGGATTAGAAACCTTGGAAAACCAAATTTACATACATGGAGTGAGAATCATCTGTGGAGATAGGATCATTCTCATGGCTCTTGGATGAAGACATCAAGAGTGAGACTACTTGTGTAGTTGATGAGCAAGCTTTGAAGAAGGAGGACTCGATGGACTGAGTTGAGGAGATCTCAGTACACTAGGCCACGGGTTGGTGAGATAGAGTGTATGGTATAATCTCTGTAACTCTTCTTTCATAGTGGATTGCTCTTGTTCTCCCGTGGTTTTCTCCCGAAAGGGTTTCCACGTATATCGTGTGTTCAATCATTATTTGTTGATGTGATTTCAAACTATCAAGAAAGATGGAATGATTCTTGTGTTCATGGATCCCTCTTGATAGTTGATTCATTCTGTGTTCTTTGATATATATGTTTCTTGAGTGTGGCTGATTTATTTCATACTTGTTACTTGAATTTAAAAGTGTTGAAATTCGTGTGATCTAGTAGGGATTAGGTTTTTCAATTGGTATCAGAGCCTAATTCACTGTGATAGGCTTACACCTAGGTGATAAGGTCTCTAGATCATAATTTCCCTCTCCCATGGAGGAAGGAAATTCTGTCACACGTCCACCAAAGTTCGATGGATCAAATTATGCCTATTGGAAGGCTAGAATGAGGATATTTTTGAAGTCTCTAGATGAAAGGGTATGGGTTACTGTTGAGAGAGGTTGGACCCCTCCCACTATGAAAGTTGGTGAGGACACCATACCTAAACCCTCTGATTTATGGGAAAATGAAGAATTAGAAAAAGCTAGTTGGAACAGTAGAGGTCTGAATGCTATTTGCAATGCCTTGACTGCTAGCGAATATCGTAGAATCATGATGTGTGAAACATCCAAGGAAGCATGGGATATTTTGAAAATAACTCATGAAGGTACCACCCTTGTCAAGAACTCAAAACTTCAAATGCTCACTTCTCAATTTGAAAGAATTTGCATGGAAGAAAATGAGACATTTTCAGAGTTCTATGCTAAGTTGAGTGACATTGTTAACTCCTCTTTTAATCTTGGTGAAAGAATTCCTGATTTTCAAGTTGTCAAAAAGATTTTGAGATCTCTTCCTGATCGGTTTCAACCCAAAATCACTGCTATTGAAGAGAGCAAAGACATAGGTTCAATTCGAGTGGATGAATTGGTTGGATCCATTCAAACATTTGAAATGAATCTAAAAGATTCAAAAACTAAAAACAAATGTATTGCTCTATCTTCAATGAAGGAAGATATTAAATCAATTGAAAATGGTCTTGATGTGAATGATGATGAACTTGCACTGTTTGTTAAACAATACAAAAAATATCTCAAAGCTAAACAAGGTTTTTCAAATCAAAATAAAAAGTTTGACAGAGGTCAAGGGACATCATCAGCAAAAGTTGACAATAGGAATTCAAAAACTGGAAAAGAATGTTTCAATTGTCACAAACCTGGTCATAGGGCTGCAGAATGTCCTGAAAAGAGAAGAAATTAAAACAAAGCTCATAATGCTACCTTGAGTGATAGTGATGAGGAGAATAATACCTCTCACGAGAATGAGTCTGAAAATGAGGAGGGTAATTTCACTGCTTTTGTTGTGACCACAAATTCTATGTGTGAATCCACTTGTGTTCAAAAACCCCCAAGGTTGGAGAACATTAAGTTCATGTACTGGAAAATCAAGATGAAAATTTTTCTAGAATCCATTGATGTTAATGTGTGGAGAAGTGTGGAAATGGGTTGGTCACATCCCATGTTAAACACTGATGGTGAACTCATCTTGAAACCTCTTGAAAATTGGAATCGGGATGAAATTGAATCTCAAAATTGGAATAAAATTGGTTTCAAATTTATATGTGAGGCTCTAAATGATCATGATCTTAAGCTAATTGAAAATTTTGAAACATCAAAACAAGCTTGGGATCATCTTGTGATTGTTTATGAGGGAAGCATATGTGAGAAAAATCATAGACTAAATAGTCTATTGAATCAATTTGATGTTATCAAGATGAGTGACCATGAAAGTTTCTGTAATTTCCACACAAAACTCTGTGATATTGTAAATTCCTTAAATGATTTAGGAGAAAAAGTGGATGATTCAAAAATTGCTGACAAAATTGTGAAATCCTTGTCCTTTGAACTCTCTATGAAAGTTGTTGAGTTTGCTAATTGTCAAGATATAAATTCTATTGCACTTAATGATCTTATTGGTGCTTGTATGTGTTTGGATAATCAATTGTCTGATGTTACTTCTGAAAATGAGTTGAAAGCTTTTGTTGTGTCTTTGGAAACACATGAGGTGTCATCCAACAAAAAGGATATAGATGACTTAGAGTTATTGCTAGGAGTGTCTAGTGATGAGTCTGAAAGTCTAGAGGATGATGAAACTGAGCTTCAAAAGGCCTATGATAACCTGTATGAAGAGGCATATCAACTGAAAAAGAAAAATGTGTCTTTGGCCTTGAAAGCCAAGTCTGATGAGAGTGAAATTGAGACACTAAAAGAAGAGCTGAAAAATCATGTGGTTCACATACAAGATGTGAAAACTGAAAAATTTGCTTTGAATGATAGACTTATCTTTTTGAAACAGGATAATGAATCTTGTGTGGCAAAAATGAGTGAGTATCAAAAAGAAGTAAAGAGTCTTGAATCAAGACTCAAGTCAGAAATTGAGAGTAATAGTTGTTTGTGTTTGAAGGTTAGAAATCTTGAAAAGGAATTGGAATTAGCAAATGAAACATTGTTGAAATTGTCCAATGGGAGTAAAAAATTGGATCACATTCTTAGCATTGGGAAGTCCTTTAGTGATAAATCTGGACTAGGCTATGTTGGACCATCTAGTGGTCCATCAACCTCAGGAACCAAGTTTGTCCCTTCTTCCAAGTCATCTCTTGAAAATGAGACTTTGTCTCAACCTAGTCATAAGAGGACTCACTTCAATCCAAATTCCTTCAAGAAGATTCCCACATGTCACTCTTGTGGTGTTGTAGGACACATAAGACCTAATTGTCCTAGAAAAGGTAAAACTCAAGTGAAGAGTGTCTCTCAAAAGAAAGTGATTTGTCATCACTGTGGTGTCATTGGTCATTCAAGACCAAATTGTTTCAAGTTGATGAATAGGGGTCAAGTTAGGCAATTCTCACCTACTTGTCATCATTGTGGAAAAGTTGGTCACATTAGACCAAATTGTTTTCTCCTTCACAAAAATCTTGAGTTGTCTAGACCAAGAAGTGCTCCTAGGTTAAAAGTTGATTTGGGATCAAATAGAAAGCTACCTAAGTTGCATGAGGTTAAGACAGGGAATAGAGTTTGGGTAAGAAAGGAGAGTCTTAAATGTAATGTAGTGCACACTGCCTTGAGGGCAAAAGAGAGTAAACAGTGGCATTTTGATAGTGGTTGCTCTCGTCATATGACAGGTGACAAGTCCTTATTTGTTCACCTTGAAGAGTGTAATGGAGGGACTGTCACTTTTAGTGATGGTAATAAATTAAACATTCAAGGTAAAGGGATTGTTGAATCTCATGGCTTTCCTAAGCTTGAAGATGTTCTTTTTGTTGATGGTCTTAAAGCTAATCTTATTAGCATTAGTCATCTTTGTGACAGTAATTTTTCAGTGAACTTCACCAAGGCTACATGTCGTGTCTTTGGTAAAGATGGAAAGTGTGTTCTTGAAGGAAAAAGAACAAGTGACAACTGTTATGGAATAGTTCCAAATGAGTCCCTAGTTTGTAATAGAGCCAAAGTTGATGATGTTGAGCTTTGGCATCAACGTCTTGGTCACATAAATTTCAAAGATCTCTCGAAATTGTCAAAAAATGAAATTGTTAGAGGAGTTCCTAAGTTTGACAAAATTGAGGAAAGTGTATGTGGACCATGCCAAAAGGGCAAACAAATTAGAGTGTCTCATAAGAAAACAAGTGGTATTAACACATCTAGACCTCTAGAACTTGTTCATGTTGATCTCATGGGTCCAATGAGAACTGAAAGTTTAGGAGGAAAGAGATACATTTTTGTGATGGTTGATGATTTCTCTAGATTCTCTTGGGTAAAATTTTTGAGAGAAAAATCTGATTGTTTTGAAAACTTCAAAGCCTTGTGTAGGCAGCTTCAAATTGAGAAAGGATGTACTATCAATCAAATCATTAGGTTAAGAAGTGATCATGGAAGGGAGTTTGAAAACTCTGAGTTTAGTGAATTTTGTGACAGTGAGGGCATTAATCATGAATTTTCTGCCCCCAAAACACCTCAGCAAAATGGTGTTGTTGAAAGGAAAAACAGAGTCATTCAAGAAATGGCTCGTGTCATGCTTTTGAGCAAATCTTTAGCCAAACATTTTTGGGCTGAGGCTGTCAATACTGCTTGTCATATCATCAATAGAGTTTATGTGAGGCCTCACACCCAATGCTCTCCATATGAATTATGGAAAGGAAAGAAACCCAATTTGAAATATTTTAGAGTCTTTGGAAGTAAATGTTACATTCTTAGGGATAGAGAATCCTTAGGAAAATTTGACTCTAGGAGTGATGATGGTTTTCTTCTAGGATACTCCACAAACAGTTGTGCCTATAGAGTGTTCAATCTTAGGACATCTACTGTGATGGAGTCGATAAATGTGGTCATTGATGATTTAGTGAGCAAAGAAATTGACAAATCTGTAGATGTTGAAGATGAATCATTTAATGCTCCTTGCTCATCAAAATATGATATGGAGGTTGTTAATGTTCAAAGTGAAAAAGGTAGTGATGATCAAGGGACAAATTCTACACCTGTTGATGATTCAATTCCTTCAAACTCTTGGTCCAAAAGATATCATCCTAGTGAGAATATAGTGGGAAAACCTGAAGTTGGAGTTAGGACTAGGAGTCAAATTGAGAATGAGATGACATTTTTGAGTTATACTTCAAGATTGAACCCAAAAATGTCAAAGAAGCCTTGCTTGATGAGGAATGGGTTCTTGCCATGCAAGAAGAGCTTCATCAGTTTGTCAAGAATGATGTTTGGGATTTAGTTCCTAGACCATCAAATAAGAATGTCATTGGAACTAAATGGATTTTTAAAAATAAGACTGATGAATCTGGTGTCATTGTTAGAAACAAGGCTAGGCTTGTTGCACAGGGGTATACTCAGGAAGAAGGTATAGATTTTGATGAAACTTTTGCTCCTGTTGCTAGACTTGAGTCTGTTCGCTTGTTGTTATCTGTTGCATGTCATCTCAATTTCACTCTATTCCAAATGGATGTGAAAAGTGCCTTCTTGAATGGATTTCTTCAAGAAGATGTGTTTGTGGAACAACCTAAAGGGTTTGAAGATCCACATCATCCCACTCATGTCTACAAGCTGAAGAAAGCATTGTATGGTCTCAAACAAGCTCCAAGAGCTTGGTATGAGAGATTGACATCCTATCTTCTAGAGAGAGGTTTCACTAGAGGAAGTGTGGACAAAACTTTGTTTATAAAATCTGTGCAAGGGTCAATTGTTGTTGCTCAAGTGTATGTTGATGATATTGTTTTTGGATCAACCTTGAATTCACTTGCTCATAGTTTCTCTGAAGAGATGAAGAGAGAGTTTGAAATGAGCATGGTTGGTGAATTAACTTACTTCCTAGGGTTGCAAGTTAGACAAATGGATGATGGGATATTTGTTTCCCAATCCAAATATACCAAGGAACTTGTCAAAAAATTTGGACTTGAAAATGCTAAACATGCTAGGTCACCAATGAGCACTAGCACAAAACTTTCCAAGGATGAAAGTGGAAAGGATGTAGGTCAAACTTTATTTCGAAGCATGATAGGTAGCTTGCTCTACCTTACAGCTAGTAGACCTGACATTTCATACAGTGTTGGAGTTTGTGCTAGGTTCCAGTCTAATCCTAAAGAGTCACATCTTCATGCTGTCAAGCGAATCATTCGCTATGTGAGTGGCACACAGGGTTATGGTCTTTGGTATTCTAGGGATACCAATCTTAATCTTGCTGCATATTCTGATGCCGACTGGGCTGGAAATGTGGCTGACAGGAAAAGCACCTTTGGAGGTTGCTTTTATGTTGGAAATTCCTTGGTTTCTTGGCACAGTAAGAAACAAAATTCCATTGCTCTGTCAACAGCTGAAGCTGAATACATTGCTGCTGGTGCATGCTGTGCACAATTGTTGTGGATGAAACAAATGTTGAGTGACTATGGAGTCAAGGATTCAAGTTTAGTTGTATTTTGTGACAATGAGAGTGCAATCAATATTTCCAAAAACCCTGTTCAGCACTCTAGAACCAAACATATTGACATAAGACATCATTTCATAAGAGACTTGGTTGAAAATAAAGTGCTGTCTATGCAATTTGTATCATCTACAAATCAACTTGCTGATCTTCTCACAAAACCTCTTGATAATGCTAGATTTGAATACTTGAGAACAGCTTTGGGGATTTGTATGATTGATTGAAGTTACTGGAGTAAAGGATACATGCATGATAATCACACTGAATATAAGTTTATCTTGGTATTATCATGTGCATTTTATATCATCTCCGTATTGTATATTGTTCAATGTGATTGAATCTGAAAATCTCCTGCACTATTGGTTTGATTGTGTTGATTCTATGATATAATTCTCATGATGTTTGGAATCAAATGGGATGATCATTATTCTATGTATCTGTGATATAGATTGACCTATAAGTAGTCTGTACTATCTTCTCTTCAAGTATCCATATCATCTTGGGTTATGGGATTTCTCACTCTATACCTTCATTCCCAAATAAATTTGGGTCATGGGTTAATTTGCCTCATATGTCAAATGAAAAGGAAATATACTCATGAATGGAAGAAGAGAATTGATCTTCTTTCAAATTCATTGTCTTGAAACCAAAATATATTGAAGCGGAGAATTGATCCTTCTTCAAATTCTGTGACAAGAAATCCTATCTTGAAAAGCTGTCATGATTATGCTCAAAAGTTCTCCCTAAAATGCTTGATTATCCTATTTCATGATCTTTATGTGTATTCTCTGGGATTCCTTGTTCAGCTTTTTGATATCTTGATGAGGAGTTAGTTGTCCTCACCTACTTGGTTTGACTTCTATATTCACAATCATTGCATAATTTTTCAAATCATTTTGAGTCTACATCATCTAATTTATACATGGCTATGAATTGATCTTACCATTGCACACACTCACTACTTTGGATTCTCATATTACAATATTCAATCTTGTGATGATATCCTTTTTGCATGTTGGTGATAATCATTGGTTACTCATATCCATGCTTTTTATCATGCTTGTAGCCTATATTCTCAATTTCTTGTCAGTTTAAATCTTGGTCTACAAATTTGTGAACAATGATGTGTCAATAAGTTTTGTTCCTTGCTCCAATCTTGTTTTTACATGCCTCTTGTTCATTGGTATACAATTATACTTGTATCTAAGTCTTCAGTCCTCACATTTTCTTTGGCGATCCAACTGTTTTTCATGTGTTTTCCACTTAGTGGATCGATCCACCACTGATCTGGATCGATCCAGAGGGCATTTCATTTTTCTTAATGCTGCATTGAAGCTGGCTGGATCGATCCAGCCCTTGCCTGGATCGATCTAAATCAATTTGGACCATTTTTTCTCAAAAAATGCATT
>JAESVK010062651.1:0-25562 GCA_017140935.1 Hamamelis virginiana
CCAGTACAGAAGAAAAATTGCCCGAGAAGGCATAAAACTAAAGCATGTTGAACAGGCCATGAAGTAGTGAATTTATTCAAGCCGGAGTGAAGAAAAGAAGTAGCTAGTTTCAGAAGATTAAGGTTGGTACCTTCGATAAATGTAGAAGCATCTCCTTCAGTGATCTCAAGAAGAGAAACGAGAGTTGTTGTGTACTTACGCCGAATCTGTGGGAAGATGAAAGGTCCTTTCAATGGAATAGACATGATCGCGCAGAATTCCTCCAACAGTGGGCATATTTCTTCGGTGTCGAAGTTGAAAACATGAATTGTGGGATCCCAAAAGTGGCTTGCAGCAATGAGAAACGTGGTTTCTATCTTGATTTGTTGAAGAGAGAAACATGCATTCAAGTTGTAGCGAACGAACACCTTCTTGTCTTCCTTCGTCATTCTCGCCATGAATCTTTTCAAAACCTGGGGGAGAGCCTCCATTATGCTTAAAACTATTGTAGGATGGTTGTAGAGGCTGCTAAGGGTTCCTTTTTATAGGCCTAGGTCAGGTTTGAAGAGAAATTAGAAACTGAAAAGGTCAAAAATTGGAAACTGCTCAAAATAGGCAAAATGAGGCGGGCCATTACAGTGACCGTCCTAGGAAGGACGGCTAGCCGTCCTAGGGTGGACGGCTAACCGTCCTGGCTTGGATGGTCACCAGGATTTGGCCACCCAATTTTGCCGATTTTGCTTGTTTTCGACTTTTTTTCTAGTTTTTGTGCATTCGGGGCCCCGATTTTGATTTTTGTTGACTTTGTTGCTATTTTCAAGTTTTAAAACATTAGTATTAGTTCAATCATGATCACAAGTGTGAGAATTAATAGCAGTGAATGAGTTTTAACAGTGCACGTACACCATAAAAGTGAGAAAACTTGTTTTGGCACAAATGTTTGCAAATTACATATGATTTTCAAAGTAAAACCCCATGTCTCATAAAAGATTGGTCAATGTTTTCGAGAGCTCCTCCGTATCCCTCTGCTAGATCCCTCTCCAGCTGAAGAATGATGTGGTGGGTCAGGTGCCTGAAACGGTGTTCACAGTTTGATCAGTTTGTGAAAAGGGAAGGAAGATGAATTTGAGAATGTGATTTGAAGTTACCTTAACGAGTGAGAGCGGAAGTCCTCAAGCTCATCCTGCGAAGGTCACGCCTCATGGCGGTGGTAAGATCGATGTAATCCTGGCAATACTCTCGAGGAACCTGTCAGAAATGAATGATGTGAGTGTATCAGTGAGAATGTGTGTGCAGTTGTTTGGTTCAGTGGAAGGCCTACTTGTTCATAAGATGGATCTATGTGATATCCCTCATCGACTGAAGGTCGTGAAATAGTAGAAGTCACGAAGTTATCTTCAACTATCAGCTCAATATTCCAGTCTGCAGGCTGTAAGGCAGGAGGCCTATTTGCGTCTTGATCATCATCACTAGCAGCAGCTCTAGAGCTTTGACCCCGGGAATGGCGACTCTGTGGACATAAAGATGAAGTTTTGTGATTGCATTTACAGGATTGAAATAAAGCATTCTCAAGAGTCATACCCTTTCAAGAAGTTCTCCAGTCGCCAAGGGGCGCATCAAGAACTGTTGGCAGAAGACCTCATAGCTCGCATAAGAGAAAAGGAAAGCGAAAAGATCCACTCCTCTCTTGGACTCTAACAGGGCCTCACCCTTCAGTTTATCAGTGTGATGCATATTTGCAGGAGGCAGAAAAGGCACCCTAGCTGCATCCATGTTTCCATAGACTTGGCGACAGACTCTTTCACCCAAGTACCAGTATCTGCCAGCAGGCCCCTCAAATAAGATTCGCCTATGTGTTAGGAGTACGTTATGCATGTGGGGGGAAGCCAAAGTGGTCCTCCAAGTACCCCATGGGTTCCAGTTCACCTGAAGATTATGAAGAGTATGAGAGTTGAATCTGGAAGAATCAAGAGAAAGACAATGGTTTGGGATTTTACCTGTTCTGCGGTGAAACCAGCAAGGATAGCCTTGGCAGTGGCATAATCATACCTATGGAGGTTGGATTTTTTCCTATGGCATGGATCAAAGCGAGCTAGAAATGGCCATTGGTTAATCCCCTCTTTCAAGAGAGGACAACCAAGACCCAAGTAGATGAATGCCCATACCTGCATGAAAGAAAGATCAAGAAATTGACAAAGATATAGAGAGATTTTATTGAAAGACACCAGATGAAATCAGTACCTGCCATATGAAAGCCAAGCCGCCGAAGTCTTGAGCAGCATCTCGTGATTTGTCACTCATGGAGCGATACATGGTCGCTAATGCAGCTCCGCCCCAGTCATACAAGTGAACATTATCCATGTCCTCCAAACTCTTCAAGAAGCCTAGAGGGGCAATGTCCTGTGTACACGCAAAGAAAGTGCATGAAAGCAGATACAGAATGAATGCACGGGTAATATCCTCGGGTTCCCCTCCCTTCTCTTCACTTTGAATACTGAAGTGATTATAGAGCCAAGAGCGCCTGACTCCTCTTTTTGTCAAAGGAACATTTTCAACGCCCAAGAGATTGTGCAAGTATTCTTCATCGGTATGAGCTTCTTCATAAAAAGCGAGTGGTTGGCCTCCAATATGAAGTCCTGTTATCATGGTGAAATCGAGTGGGGTCATAGTCATTTCCCCAAACCCGAAGTGAAATGTATTGGTGGTGTCCTACCAGAGTTCAGAAAGAGCAATCATAGCCATTCTGTCCATGTTGTCGAGCCAAAGAGAATCTAAGAAGAACTTGAAGCCTGCCTGCTCTACAATGGCCTTGGCTTGAGGTTGACGTATCTCCATTAATTCCCACCATTTGATTAGCTTTCCTAAGGAGTATCGTGTACGGATTTCGAAATTGGGCTGCATAAGCACATTTGGGTTATATTCTCACCAAAGCAAATGTTGTTATTTCTAAAGGACCTTTGATTCAAATGCAATGCAAGCATGACTATTGATTTACATATCATGAAATGAAGTAAAATTGATGCTTTGAATGAACCAAATGATCAATACATTTTCAAAAGGTTCTTTTTTACAAAAGATGAGTGCATATTGTATGATACAATTTATTATCAAAGGCATGGTTGGTGTCACCAAAATCCAAAGTGTTTCAAATTCAAAATTGATGGTGTTTTAATCAAATTAAACATCATAGAAAATTTTTGAGATACTTTACTTGACATAAGATGACTTGTAAAGAAGAAAATGGATGATGGTGCCATTTAGGCATTTTATCAAACATGTGATATGCATATTTTCAAAATGATATTTTCAAAGAAGATTGATCATGACAAATACTTTCTAAAATCCTACAAAAATCATTGAAACATGATTAGGATATGTTTAATTTGAAAAATCAAAGTTTACTTCATTGAGGCATTTCATCAAACACTTGGTGTGCACCATTGACAAGCTTGTGAAGTTATGAAATGGGGCTCCCATGCTTATCCCAAAGGTTACAATGATATGAAAATCAACAATCACAACATGCAAACAAGTATTTTAATTCAATCAATTGCATATAAATCAAGAGTTATTGAGGAAATTTAACTTACATTGTCTTTAGAGTGTATATACGAAAGATGTGTTCTAGGCTCCAAGAGTAGAGATGGTGGATGGGAGTCTCCATATGAGGGTGCCTTGTATCTAGCTTTGACTTCCAAGAATGGATACTTCAAGTAAGGTGGGGGAAATTGATTTCTATCCATTTTTGAAGAGAATGGAGTATGTGGGAAATAGAGAGGTTCACACCAAAATGAAAACAAGTTGAAGAACTTGAGAAGATGAAGATGATTTTGTGGTGACAAGAGTGCAAACCAAAGATTTGGTTGAGTATGTATGGATTGAGGATCAAAAGTGAGAGAGTTTTGGAGCAAAATGGGTTTAGAATTGCCTAGAATAAGCATGAGAGTGCATATGAGCATGAGATGCTTAAAAAGAACAAAAAAAAATTCGGGTCACACATGGTGACCGTCCTAGCTAGGACGGCCAACCGTCCAGCCCAGGACGGCTAGCCGTCCAGGCCAGGACGGCCACCAGTGTGCCCCAATTTGATTTTCTCAAATTTTTCTTTTTTCGATCGATTTTCTCCAAAATTAGTTCATGTTTTGCATAAAAATTATCACTAAATAATTTTGAATGATGATTTTGAAATAATGATTTTGAAAACATTGTATATGGGAGAAGTACCATATAATTGAGGATGTGTTCATGTGGGAGATGTACCATATGAACAATGAGTTTGAAGTTATTTTATGTGAGACATAAAATAACGATTTGAATTGTCTTTTGAAATTATTTTATGTGAAACATAAAATGATGATGTGAGATTATTTTATGTGAGACATGAAATAATGCTTTATATGGGAGAAGTACCATATAATTGAGGATGTGTTCACATGGGAGATGTACCATGTGAACGATGAATTTGAGTTATTTTATGTGAAGCATGAAATAACATTTTGAATGATTTGAAATTATTTTGTGTGAAACATAAAATGATGAGGCGAGATTATTTTATGTGAGACATAAAATAATGCTTTATATGGGAGAAGTACCATATAATTAAGGATGTGTTCACATGGGAGATGTACCATGTGAACGATGAATTTGAGTTATTTTATGTGAAGCATGAAATAACATTTTGAATTGTTTGAAATTATTTTATGTGAAACATTAAATGATGAGGTGAGATTATTTTATGTGAGACATAAAATAATGCTTTATATGGGAGATGTACCATATAATTGATGATATGTTCAAATGGGAGATGTACCATATGAACAATGAGTTTGAAGTTATTTTATGTGAGACATAAAATAATGATTTGAATTGTCTTATGTAATTATTTTATGTGAAACATAAAATGATGAGGTGAGATTATTTTATGTGAGACATAAAATAATGTTTTATATGGGAGAAGTACCATATAATTGATGATATGTTCACATGGGAGATGTACCATGTGAACGATGAACTTGAGTTATTTTATGTGAAGCATGAAATAACATTTTGAATGATTTGAGATTATTTTATGTGAAACATAAAATAATGGCTTATATGGGAGATGTACCATATAATTGATGATATGTTCATATGGGAGATGTACCATATGAACAATGAATTTGAATTATTTTATGTGAAACGTAAAATAATGTGTTTAAAACATTTCATGTGAGACATGAAATGATAAGTTTGAATTGTTTTATGTGAAACATAAAATAATGATTTGAAAATATTTATATAGGAGAAATACTATATAAATAATAATTCTTATGGGAGATGTACCATAGGAATAATGAGTCTGGACTAGTTTATGTGAGAGAAGTATCACATAAGATGATAATTTGTATGTATTTATGTGAGAGAAGTATCACATAAAATGATGATTTGTGTATGCTTATGTGAGTGAGATATCACATAAATGCTTGTTTTATGGTTTGTTAGTGTGTTTTATTTTGAGATAATTGGAAGTGTAACTTCCGAGAAGGACTCCGGTCCCTTGAGATAATTGGAAATGAGTTTTCCAAGAAGAGTCGATGACTCAAGGGATAAGATAATTGGAAGTGTAACTTCCAAGAATTGCCTTCATTCCGAGTTTACTCAGCTAATAGATTCCCATGTTCGTGAGAAGTTGGTTGGATTATCCCTCTTTTGTTGCGGCAAAAATGGGATGCCATTTTGTTTCGTTGGTATTACATGGTGAAGCCATGAAACACCAACGAGGGGCTTCTGTGGACACCCCATTTTTACCAATTATTTCTATCATATACTTATACAAATGATCAACTCGAAGAGTGGATTATTTGGTGAGGAATTGGCCTTGTAAAGACCAAGTTGCCCAAATTGCCCTTTTTTGAGGAAAAGGACAATTCATTATTTCATGTGTACATTTGGAATGGAATCAACCCATTTGTATTGCATTTGACTTTAGAGGTGTTTTGGAACATCCCTGTAAATTTTCATAGCATTCTAGTGAGAGCTCGATAGGTAATTAGGGTTTTTGCGACTTGAATGGCATTTTCGTCCTTTTTCCCGTATAATTTCCGAATGACCTCCGAATTCGAAACGGATTGTCTCATGAGGTTTATATGGATGTGGGGAGTGTGTTTGAAGTGTCAATTGAACCTTTGAATGGTTGGGATAGATTCTCCCAAAATCGATCCCACGGGTAAGAATGAGCTTAATTAGGGTTTTGTTCAAATCGACCGTGAATTGGTCATTTTCACCAAAATGAAAGAGTTTCAAAACGTGTTTTCAAGTACCAATTTCATATTAAAATCATGTTTTTAGAAATTGTGCAAGCCTAATTGATCAATTTTACAAAACAAAGAATGGTCATATGACCAACTTTGGCACCACCGGGTCAATTGGCTTGCTTTTTGCTAAAACCCTTGACCATGGTCAATTGATTTTAACCCAAAAATATTCTAAAAATGTGGAGGATCAAAACACGGTCGTTTTGCGCCCTGAACCATCGAATTTGGATCAGATTTGACCAAAATATGGCCAAAATATGCAAACCCTAGAATTTGGGGAACAAATTTGGGAAGTCACTACGGTGACCGTCCTAGCTAGGACGGCCAACCGTCCAGCCCAGGACGGCCAGCCGTCCAGGCTAGGATGGTCACCAGTATGGTCGAGCCAATTTTGTCATTTTGGAAATTTTCAACTATTTTGGAAAATTGGACTTGATTTTTTGGGATAAATTCGAACTTGGTTCAGCTTGCAAACCCTAGGAGGATTGTTCTAAACCCTAGGATCATTTTTAGAGGATTAAATCCTAACCATTCAAGGTTTTGAACCCTAGCTCTATATATGCTGCATTATGGAGTTAGAGAAGAGGAGGAGAATTTTAGGGTTTTTGGGAGAGGAGGCTACAGATTTTTTGGCTCTTCATTCTTACACCATTGAAGGGGTGCTTGGAGAAGGGTAGCCAAGAAGGAGATCGAAGGGTAAATCCTTAACCTTGGTTTTCATTTTTCATGATTTCTTACATAAGTCTATGATGCTATGGTGTAAGTCCTCTTGATTTTCATATAAGATGGATTCTCTTTTCTTCTTCTTTTTGGTTATGAGAATGTTTAACATGATAGGGTTAGTTTCATTGTTATTTCATGTCATATGTATGACTTGGGTTAGCCTTGGTGTTATTTTATGTAAGTAAGCATGGTTAGGTCTAGCGTTGTTGTTATTTCATGTTAGTATGCATGTTTAGGTTCATTAGTTTTATTTATGATTTTATGTTAGGATGCATGCCTAGGGTTAATTAGTTTTATTATGATTCTATGTTAGTATGCATGACTAAGGTTGGTTCTATTTGTGATTTTATGTATAGGTTATTGTTGTTTTGTTATGATTTTATGTGAATATACATGTTAGGTCTAATCTTCTTGTTATTTTATGTTTAGTAAGCATGTTAGGGTATTTTCATTATGATTTTATGTGATTAAATATGGTTAGGATTAGTTTTATTGATATTTTATGTGTAGATGCATGATTAAAATTAGTTTTATTTTTATTCTATGTGAGTAAGCATGATTAGGGTAGTTTTTATCATTATTTTATGTGAGTAAGCATGAT
Organism: Hamamelis virginiana; assembly: GCA_017140935.1. Taxonomy (NCBI): domain Eukaryota; kingdom Viridiplantae; phylum Streptophyta; class Magnoliopsida; order Saxifragales; family Hamamelidaceae; genus Hamamelis; species Hamamelis virginiana. Next base: position 7,597 of record JAESVK010062651.1, read on the forward strand.
TAGGGTTAGCTTGGTTGTTATTTTATGTGTGTAAGCATGTTTAGAGTAAAGGTTAATATATTCATGTTGTTATTTGAATCTCATGATAATTGATTGGTGATTTTAATGGTAATATGATTACGTTAATGTGTATTTTGACATGTGAAGAGTCTTGAGTCTTTTTGTTTGTGCTTTTATGATCATTTGAATGCTTGCCATGATCTTAATGGTTTGAATATAAAAATGTGGACGAGGGAGCGTGCAAAGGTAAGATCCTCCCCTTGTGTTTAAAATAATCGTTTGAGCATGATTTTGATAGTTTATCTTGTAGTGTATTCATGTAGAAAGTATGCTAGGTCATTGTCACAATTTTTGTTTCTTTGTTTTCATGATTTTTAGAATAGTTTAAGGCTCATATTCAAATCTGTCCGGATTTGTTTATGCCCTTAAATCACTTCTTAAAATCATTTTAAGGCCAAATCCAACTTAGAAATATGCTTAGGTTCACATAGATTAATTAGTGTGCATTTAGGAACATTTTCATACATTTTTAGAATTAATTACATGCTTATTTGTTTAAATTTCAGCATGCATTGCATTAGTATTTTTAGGTTTTTAGATTAACTTTAGGGTTAGTTAGAGACCCTAAGCTAGGAAGGTCACTTGACCTTCCCTAAGAATTTCCTTTGTTGTAAAGACTGTTATCAAATTTGTGTGTTTTATTTGATTTGAGATGTCTATCTTCGAGATATTTTATAAAAAGATTTTTGATGTAATGTTTATGAAATAAACATGATTTTATGAGATATTTGATTATTAAATGATTTTCAAAAAGATTTGAAATGTTTTAAAGATTTTTATCTAGGAATGAGATTCCTACCCATATGATTTGTTTTCTTAAAAATCTTTGAAAAATATTTTTAATTGGAATTGAATTCTAAAGATAAGAATTATTTGGAATATTTGGATTTTATGAATGTCTTTTAATTTGAAATGATTTCAAATAAATGATTTTGAAAGAATAAAAACTATCGAAGTTAGAGTCTTGAGTTAGGTTGAAATACCTTTGATGATGTGATTGATTACAATAGGTGAGTCCTAGGGTAGTCGAACTACGTGGACTTTGATACTTGCTAGGTGATACTAGTAAGTTACGTAGGCGCTAATAGGGCTCAAGTCCGCCCTAGGATGCCCGTAGGGTATTCTAGGTTTTTAGGGTTTGTTTGTATATATTTTTATTATTAATATAACTAATATAGATAATGCATTTATATCACTATTTTTTTTGGTTGATTAGATTATTTAGGAATGTTTGCATTGAGAAATTTAAATAGCCTAAATAAATTAGAAGTCCTTTAATTAGGGCGAGGTGGGTGCCTACAAGTGAAAGCTTGGAACCTTCCCACGTCGTAACCTAGCCCCCGGATCCAACTCTGGTTTGTAAACTGATTTTCCATTAATGGAGTTTGTTTTATTGAAAATAAAATATTTTTATGGTTTCCTTATTCCTTAAAAATAAGGTGGCGACTCCTTTGTTCGATTTCTAAACCCCCCTAATCACATCGTCCGGTGATGATGTGGACACCCTAAGCCCCGCCACGAGGCTGGTCCACACACATTTGGTAGGATTCAGTTTTAACTGATATTTTCTCATTCTTAAAAATACATTTCTAAGGTCTACCAAATGATCTATCTCTTTATTAGACTTTACAATTATGTCATCAATATACACTTCTACATTCTTTCCAATCATGTCATGAAAAATGACATTCATGCCTTGTTGGTAAATAGCCCCAGCGTTTTTTAGGCCAAATGGCATTTTGATCCATACAAACATGCCTATTCGTCTTGGCCATCTAATAGCAGTTTTGGGTACATCATCTTCATTTATAAAAATCTGGTTATATCCTGAATGGCCATCCATAAAAGATAAAATTTTATGGCCGACTGCTCGGTCTATTAAAAGATTTGCTACGGGCATGGGATATTCGTCTTTAGGTGTAGCCATATTAAGGTTTCTAAAATCTATACACACTCTAAGTTTACCATTTTTCTTTAAAACTGGAACAACATTAGAGATCCATTTTGCATACCTTATTGGCTTGATAAATCCCGCTTTGAGCAGCCTTTCTATCTCCTCTTTGATCTTTGTAGTTACTTCAAAAGTCATCCGTCTCGGAGGTTGCTTGTGTGGCTTGAAACCTGGTTTGATGGGTAGGCGGTGCTCTATCAGTTTTCTGTCCAGACCTGGCATCTCATGATAATCCCAAGCAAAACAATCTCGGAACTCTTTTAATAGACCAATCATTTGTATTCTAAGATCTTTATCCAATAATTGGCTGATAAAAGTTGGTATCTTATTGATTTCATCCCCCATATTTATCTCCTCCAAAGGGTCTTGTATATCTGCCTGAAGGTCTCTTGATTGGCCGGTTCTACATCCAGATCTTCAATGCCATAACAATCCTCTTCAGCATCTTTGTCAGATTCCGGTATGCATTCAGCTTCTGTTATGTCATAAAAAGCTTTGAATTTGGCATAATCTAAGACCTTACTGGAAAGGTTTGCCAATAGCCTCTCTAAGTATTTCTCTGAGGGTTTTGTCTTCATAAGACTTCTTTTACCTGTATTTCAGGGAATGACTGATAAGGGACAAGGACTCCCAGCCTACTCACCTCTTTTATGACTCTCTTCACAACTTGACGAGAAATTGCAGTAGTCAAAGTCTTTGGCTTGCCATCACGGTCTTCACCCACAAACTTTAAAGGTCCAACATCTGACCCGTACAAAAAAGCCTCAGTCGCATTAGAACCAGCAATGAAAGGTCTCTGATCTGCCCAAATAAGTACTTATACTTTATTTCTATTCCACAAAATCAAAAATTGGTGCAACGATGATGGTACACACCAATTGGAATGGATCCAATCTCTCCCCAGAAGCGCGTTATAGGATGCTGATGAATCTACTACAAAAAAGGCTGACATGCATTCTTTAGATCCTACTGTCAAATTCACCGGCAGCACTCCCTTAGTCTTTGATACTCTTCCCAAGAAATTCGCCACTGTTACTTCGGTTGGGATTAAATATTTCTCAGTTTTCCCTAATTTCCTGAGCATTGATGATGGTAGAATGTTCACCGCTGTTCCATTATCAACAAGGACTCGAGCAATTGGATTACCATCCATATGCACATTAATGAACAAAGGCCTCAAATGTTGTGACATTCTCTCAGCTGGTTTTTCAAAGACTATGTTCTCTGTTGTCTCCACCTCCCCATCTTGGTTAATAGTTTCGACTTCCTCAACTATTACAGATGATTTCTGCATCTTGCTGGGTACCGCATTGACTCTATCCTCTACAGGTTCTGCCCTTGCTTGGAATGATAATGGTAAAGTGAATACCATACCACACCCAAATATTGGAGGTAGTGATCCAAATTGGATGGAAAAACTTTCTTCTGAATCCGCAGACCCCATTTCTTCTTAATTAGAGTTAGCTTGATCCTCTGCTTGTTGTTCCTCCTCATTCTTATTCGCAGGCTCTTCTTTGGATTGGTATGTTGAATCAAGCTTTTCTTTGGATGATTTCTCTGCAAGATTAGATTGACTCATTTTTTGCAACATTGTAAGCAAACCCTGACCTGTAGTGGTATTGCATGTCTCCTATCGCTCTGATTTTGTCATTGAAACTTTTCTTCAGTCTCCATGCACCTCCACCTTTAAGGTCTGGTCTTCTCGATCTATCTTTTCATCTTGTTGGGTTCTTCTTTGCTCCGCCCTCTTTCTTAATATTCTCATCTTCTGTGTTCTGGATAATGGACAAGGAAACTTCGGGTGCTGCAACCTTGTCCATACTCCTGATCTAGTTAGAGGTGGTTTCATAGACCTCATTCTGTTCCGAAAGGAATTGGCCACAACAGGTACGTGTGTAGAAAGAGTCTCAGTCATTCTTTTCGGTCTCCAGACCCATCTTTCTCTTGGATGATATCCATGTGGATGAGTATACATAACTGGCCGTTGCATATTTCTGGCTATCCAAGGGGGAAACCTTAGCCGGGATTCTCCTTGAAAAGCATGAGAATGGAAGTGCCTTACATCTCTTCTTGTATTATGTTCAAAATGAAACATTAGCCTTTGCTCAATCCTCGGATGATGCAAAAGGTGGGAATTGCATTAAAGTAGGCCGTCCTGTCCTCAGACTTCTCATGTTAACATTTGCCACACTGAATTCCGCGATTGGAAAGGGATATGTGTCAACAGCCATAGCTTCTTTCTCCTTTTCTGGGAATTTTAGCAAGCCCCTGTCTATGCAATCCTGTATAATATGACGAAAGAAAACACAATTATTTGTATCATGAGTCTTAGATCCATGCCATTTACAAAAATCTCCAGCATCTTTCCCTGGAAGTTTATGGTCGTCTAAAAGCCTAATAAACCTTCCTGCTAATAAGTGGTCAAAAATTTCCGAAGCTTTCGTAATATCAAAAGAGAATTTTCGGCCTACATCCATTGTTCCTTTTCTATTGGATTGATCAGGAGGAGCTACCATTTCTTTCCTAGATAAAGCCTGACATACAAAAGGCATTCGCCCTATTACTTCAGTAAGATCTATCTCAAAATTTGGATCTTGGTAATAAGTTCCAAATGAGGATGCATTTCGTTGTTGTTGTTCCTTCAAAAGTTTTTCATATCTAGTTGCTCTAGCGGACAACTCAACTCAAGTTCTGGTAAAAATACCATACATTTGTTCCTAGCTCGTTTAAAACGGGCTATTTATTGTTCGGCATTTTCCCCTGGTTGTTGTCTTAATTGAGAGAAATCTGCCATGGAAATTTTTGGTTCAGATCTATAAAATTGGGTATGAAACTTCTCCTCCATTTGCCTCCAATTCATGACAGAATTAGGTGGCAAACTTATGTACCACGTGAAGGCTGTTCCAGTAAGGGAATTCCCAAACAATGGCAGATGCCTCACCACATTGAATGGTAAATCTACCAATGTGTTCCACGGTTGATTGACCACTTTCTCCTGAATATAAGGTGAACTCAGGAACCTTAAATCCCCTTAGGAATTCATTAAACCTATCTACCCATTCAGGATATGGTTTTCTATAAGTAAGCCTAGCCAATCTACGTTGACCCAAGCCTGCATATTCTTGGATTAAAGCCACTAACTCATTTCTATCAATTGACAAATTTTCTTGGCCAACCCCCTATCCTCTATTATGAAAATCTTGAGGACGGTCTGGCACATATATTGTATTTTGGAAAGTCTCATAAGGTCTTCCATTTTGAACAGTTGATTTTGAGTTAGATCTACCATTTTGCCCCCCATGAGTTGGCGGACAATTTCATTAAAACTTTTACCTCTAACTTCTTCCTCGTGAAATGGACTTCCATCCATTTCTCTTACACCTTGCCCCCCGGGCACAAAAACATTTATGGGTTGTTTTCCAAAGCTTTTTCCAGAAAAGTCATGATCCATTTTAGGTGTTATTATCTTCCTAACTCCGTTATCCTGAAAATTCCCACTATTAAGACGATCTGAGACATTATTTCTCATTGGTGGAGGAACATAAGGTCTCTCATCACCTAGAGACTGGACAACCTGTTGTGTCATTGATGGTGCAACACCTAAAGGCAATTTTCCTGAATTGGTACTATGGGCTTCTGGCTCATCCATCACAGGAACGGCCTGGACTACTCCAAACGTTGGATTAACGGGATTTTCCTTGGACTCCATGTCCTTACTGGAACTCCCAATCTCATAACTTTGTATGGTAGCTTGATGATTTCGAGATTTCACAAATGTTGTTTCTTGAGACTTTGTCATTACTTCAACAAGACGTTCAAGAGAGTGAAATAATTTTTCACTAGACCGCTCTTGTTTTTCAGCTATTTCCACCAAATTATTTTGTAAAGTTACAAAATTACTTTGTGTATCTAAAGCAAAAGTATTTGCTATCTCTTGAATGGAATCATGCCTCAAGGTTATAATTCCCACTTGACTTTCCTCACCAGGACTCGAGTCTTTCGAGGAACTTTGGGATTCTAGTACACTAGTCATGGATCTAGTCACTGGTCTATTTGACATTAACCGAATGGTGTCCCACCGAGCGTGCCAAAAAGGTGTTCACGTCTAAAACCTATGGCACGTGGTTAGCGGATTGCGCGGGCATGCCAGGACTCCATAGAGTCCAAACGAAGTTGCTTAGAACACGACCCTCAGCACTTCTTGGCCAAAATCAAGGTTTGAAGGCCTTGATGCTAACTCAGTCACTAAATGGTCAGAATCGGGCAATTGCTTAAGGTGAGGGTAGGCCTTAAATGAGTTCTTGAATAGAATGTCTTTAGACCTTACTAATTAATTGAAAATAACAATGATTGAATTAAACATTCTAATAATCGAAATTAAAAGAATTAATCATGAAATTGACATTAAAAACAAAAAAATAAACTTACAGTGTTCGAGTTGATGATCACCATGGATGAACTTCAAATGAAAACTGCTTGAACTTGAATAATTACAGACCTTGAACCTAAAACTAACTGAAATACAGGAATTGAAACGAACTGGGAATCGAAAATAACATGAACTGAAAGGGATTTGAAAACTTAAGAAACTAATTTGGAAGCATATGTTCTGCTGTTGGGGGATGTCGTCGTCCTGAATCTAATTTTCTCTTCTTCGTTTATAGGTGCTGATGAAAAACCGTTGCTCCATGCTATGTTTTCTTCTCTACGTTCTCCACTTCATAATCATAGACTTATATAACTTCTCCATGTTCCTCATGACCTTGGTTTCTTGCTAACCACGACCATAACTGTTTGTAGCGCCAATAATCGCTTCTATACATTCTTAACAACGTATCATCATGCCCCTTGATTTTAGTTATGGATAGCCAACTAACTTCCTTCAATTTAGCTTATGGCAACCAGTCTTCCGCCATATGTATTAATCCTCAGCATTACTAAATTTCAGCTTTACCTTAATTTAATGGGAAAATGATCAAAAGGACCCTAAATAGGATCTTATTTATCAAGTAGTCCAATGAATAAGATTCTATACCAATTGCCCCCTACAAGTCAAATTTAAAGTCAACTAGTACCTTAAATTGTCTATTATACCCCCAATCCTTATTTTAAGCAAGTTGTTTATTTTTTCCATATTGATGGACGTTTTTTATTTGAATTATATGCTGAATTTGATTTGGATATGGTAAGTTTTTTTGAATTTGAATTGTAATTTAAGATAATCATTATTTTAAGCAAGCTGTTTATTTTCTCCATATTGATGGACGTTATTTTATTTGAATTATATGTTGAATGTGATTTGGATATGGTTAATTTTTTTGAATTTGAATTGTGATTTAAGATATTCTGGATTTACTTCATTTCGATTTCAGTTTCCGGTAACTGTCTTCCCTTCCGGTGTATCATATTTCGGCGAAATTACCGTCATGTATACATGTATACATCATGTCTTTATAAAAATTACTTTACCTAAATTACCGTATACTTTACCCAAAAAAACATATGTACATCATGTATACCATCATGTATACCATCATGTATACATGTATACATCATGTCTTTATAAAAAAAACTTTACCCAAATTACTGTATACTTTACCCAAAAAAACATGTATACGTCATATATACCGTCATTTATACATGTATACAACATGTCTTTATAAAAAAACTTTACCCAAATTACCGTATACTTTACCCAAAAAACATGTATATGTCATGTATACCGTCATATATACATGTATGTATGTAAAACCTCATTCTCAGAAAAATCAAAACTTTATACAAATGGGATTCCCTATAATGAAAATAATCGAGTTTAACAACAAAACTATAACCATTAATCCATATGCATTCATTGCTCCAACCCAATAAATGATTAAAGGTATGCAAAACCCAACTTTATTGATCAAGAAAACCCATTTTTTAACTCAAAAATCTTCAGTGGAATGCATATATGTCCAATTTCAGCTAAAATATCGAACAAAACCCAAAAAAAATGATCAAAAACAGCTACATATGTGGCTTCTCCGACCCCGCCTTCTTTCTCTTCATCGCAACCTTTCTCCGTCACGAACTCGCCGTCGTCAGCCTTGTTGTTGCCGTTAACCTCTTCGAAGACCAGCCATAGAAGTCTCTAGTATGAAGAACATGTGTCATCTTGCAGTTGGATTGCTTGAAACCTTACAAACCCATTTGCCCCTTTTTTTTGGATAGTGATATGCTAAACACACTAAAGAAACTCACTAAATTCTAGGCTAGTTTTATGGAAACTAAAATTTGTGTGTATCTGCACGCCAGTTTTAATAAAAACATAAAAGGGCATTTTTGTCCTATATCTCGAAATACCACCGAGTCATGTATCAGTAAAAAAAAGAGGGACCTATTGGTAGAGGACTCTAATATAAAGGTTCTATTAGTATAAAACCCTAATTTAATTAGCCACGTGTTGCCTTCTCATTGGTTGGCTAATTTTGATGTGAACAATGACAATATTCAAAAAAGTTTTGTGATGTTATTTAATACAAATAGGAATATTCTGGAAAAGAAAACTAATGAAATGTTATCTTGCCCTCATATTAATGGGCTGTTTTACAAAACCCACTATGAATATTTATGAAATAAAGCAGGATAAGCAGTGACATTGATACCCATTTAATAGAGTGCATTTTTTTTTTTGGGAGGGGGTGTTAATTAAATTCTTATTAGTGAACTTTGATTCAGGTTATTTCATTTTATCACAGGCTCTTTTTTTATTCAGATTACTTCCTTTAATACTCTGAACATCTTCATTAGGGAGGAGAAAAAAACGTACTGCATAAATGGTTACCACACTGCATGAGAAAAAAAAAAAAGCATAGTTAAGGAGTTCTTGAATTGACTCATCTGAAAAGTATCTATTTTGTTGCATTGCTTCATCATATCTAATTTTTTAAGAGATGTTATTCACAAATTTTTATCATGTTTTTGGTTATGAGTCAATATTCTGTAATTTATCACACTTTTTTACTATCTCCTTGCCAAATGTATTCAAAGAAAATAATTTGTGGTTTGCTAGGGTACTTGGTTCATGTTAGCAAAAGAACGAAGAAAACTGGAATTTGATTAAGTTTCTATCAGTATATTATAGAATTAGGTATTTACCTGAAAGCTAGTTCATAGTTAACAATTTTTCAATAAGTTATGAACATTTGAATCATAATTTTCCAATAAGTTATGAACACCGGCTACTAGACACAGCACCTCTTCAAAATCTAAACATGGGGACACAATTTTAGGCATTTTTAAAAAAAATATATTATATCAAACATATATTCTATCTTTGTTTCGTTTGGTGTAGGTGTGTGGTAGAACCTCAAAAAAAATAAATAAATAAATAAATAAATAATAAAAATTAAAATACTGTAGAAAATGTTGGGAACTGCATGGTTGGACAGTGAACGCCTAGAGTAGTATTCCTATTTGTCCATTCGTTCAACATTGAAAACTGTCCAGGACTCCAGGCATTCTCCTGGCCACTTGCCTAGATTAAACTTCGACAACAGAGTTAGGACATGGGTTTCAACTTATCTATGTTTTCAACCCCAGTTTTGTTTTGATATTTGCATGTTGGAAGTCAATTATCAATTGTGTATATCTTGCTTGCATTAAGTTTGGTTTGGACTTAATGTCAGTTCATAATGTATCTAAACTTCTTTCTCTTAATGATGCTGAGTTAAAGAGTTCTTGAATCGTGATGATGCAAATGGTTTTCATTATGAAGGTGTGGCTAATATATCAAGCAAATCAAACTTTAGTTTTCTTAGTTCTTAAGCATTTATGATAGTATAATTCCTGACTTAATTGGGACGACTTGAGATAGGACGTTCCCATTAGGAATTTTGGGGATAGTTTTATTCCTTTGATTCTGAATCCTCATTGTTATTCTGCACCCAAATAAAAGAGATGGGTTTGGACTGGACATCCAAATTTCTTTACATGCAATACACCTTGAGAAACTGTCATGTTGAAAAGTGTGCCTACGAGCATGTGCCCAAATAAAAATGGAGCCCCTCTAGCTTTACATTCTGATATTCCAATCTGCTTAAACTTGAATACTGCCCAGCAAAGTTGACACACTCTTATCTCTTTCTGATGCATATCTTTTACAAAACTAAATAGTCTGGACTTCTTACCATTTTGTGTTTACTTCCACAGGATTGTTTTGAATTTTCAAATTGAAGTTTAGATTTATAGGAATGTACTGCTTTACTTGTGTTTGAATGAGAAATTAAAAGTTTGCTTCATTATTTTTGGGATGGGTTGGGTGATGTCTAAATCGGTGCGCCTATTGATGATAGGCCGGTGGTGTAAGTGTAGTAATAGGAGATGGTGCTCCATGTGATCTTCTAGACTCTCTGGAAAGAATGGAATAATCATATGTTTTGATGGGGTAGAGCTTTCTATCGGGTTGTTGAATGATAGTGTAGTTAGATCTCTTTTTATATGGAAAGGGTTGCATGCTTTCGAAAACTAGATGTCTTTCCACAACTTTCTTGATTCTTTAGGTTCATATTTCCTTTTCTGGAATTGTATACCTTGTGTGTGTATAGGGTTTTTGCGCCCTTTTGATCCTTCTCTCTCTCTCTCTCTCTCTCTCTCTCTCACACACACACACACACATATATATATAGAAAAATGTTTTTATGAGGGATACCTCATTTTAACTAAAATCAGCTAAGGCCCTTTAGCCATTGGATTGGAATCTTGAGATGAATCATGCATTAAGTGAATGGGAATCCAAGGGCCTGTGTTCTTAGCTGATTTTAGTTAAAATGAGGTATAACTGATAAGATCAGGACTCTATATATATATATAGTCAGGTTCCGGTGAGACGTGATTGTTATCAATGGTTTGACACATGGTTTGCAAAACCCAACATGGGGCATTTATTTTGAGAAACTGAGTGTTGGATGAGATTACCCGCTTATACAAATATGTATGCCAAAAATCACATTGATCTAATGGCCACTTATAAAAAAATGCCACAGTTTTGAGAAAAATTTATGAAAAAATGTCATAGTTGGTCTCTGAAAAACCAACTGTTAGATCAATGTGATTTTTGACATGCATGATGTCTATAAGCGGAACATCTAATCTAATAGTTAGTTTCTCGAAATACCTATACCACTTTGGGTTTTACAAACCATGGGTAAGAACCATGTTTCATTCAAACCTGACCTATATATATATATATATGAACTAATTTAAAGAGGACCTGAAACCCTTTTTTTAGTGCCCTCTCTCTCTCTCTCACTCTTCTAGTTTCTCTTAACTTTTTTTTTTCTTTTAATAATTTTTAATTTTTATCTCGGTATAATTGTACCATCCCTCACTTGCTCTATTTCAAACTCTTCCTTTCTTCCATTGAGAAATGGTTGCATATCATAGAGCATGGGGCTTGTGCGTTTTTGAGAGACCGTTGAAAGCGTTTGTGCTTGTAACTTACTTGACATGTTAAGAGTGATGAATGATGTAAGACACATGGGATGTACAAGTTTGGCACTTAGGTTTATGCCTAAGAGGGGACAATGACAATAGCTGTTTCATTATTTATGTAACAGTAAGATCCAACATGCTTAAAACAGATATGGGATCATTTTGGAATTAATATTGTCATGCGTCTGTAGGCTGAATACTTGACTGTGAAGCTGCTTTTCTTAATATAATAGTTTCATTAAATTTGTACCTTTCTTTTGCTGAGAAAATGTGGGAAATGAACAGAAATCTTAATTGTTGAATTTTAGATTTTTCATCATTTGGAACTTGGGGAAATTTGAGCTCCACTTAATTGAGTCTAATTTAACTATTTGGCTTGGTTGAGTCTGCTTCATTTTTTGGAGACCAAAAATAAAAGAATACTTAAGTTTCAACATTTTGCTTTCTTTTGTATAATTTCTCATAAGTGAGTTCATTTTTATTAGTCTGATCAATACTAAAAGAAGCACTCATCACAATTATGGAGAAAGGTTGAAAGGGGCCATTCTGGATGTTGAAAGGGAGTTTAGCTGAATCTACATGAACTTTGAAGATTTCTTATAAATATAGGTCATTTCAATTCAATTAAGTGGCTGTTAGAAGTTGTTCTTCATTAAACATGCTCTTATATTTGAGCTCCTCACCTTATATTAGCCAGATTTGGCACTCATCTGCATTAGTTGGGAAGACAAATTTTCATTTCATGCTTACAAATTTGTTTATGCATATAGGATTTCACCAGTGCCGATATCGTTACAAGAACGTTTCTGATCTTGAAGGCGTGGTTGCTGGCTATGCAAAAGCCCGTATCCCTCTTGAAGTTATGGGGACAGATATTGATTATATGGATGGGTATAAGGATTTTACTGTTGATCCCATCAATTTTCCATTGGACCAGATGAAGAACTTTGTTAATACACTTCACCAAAATGGTCAAAAATATGTGCTCGTCTTGGATCCTGGTATGTAGAAACCATCATGAAGAAACTCTTCCTTTTTAGCTGTAACTCTTTTCTGTTTTTGAATTGTTAGTTGATATATAATATACCTAAGGAAAGCCAACTAAAGCACCATCTATCGCTCCAATGAAGAAAAAAAATCTGTTCTTTGTCCACAGGTATCAGCGTGAATAAGACCTACGGAACCTACATAAGGGGAATGCGAGCTGATGTCTACATTAAACGTGATGGTATCCCTTACCTGGGTGATGTTTGGCCTGGGAAAGTGTACTTCCCTGATTTTGTAAATCCTGTGAGTGAAATCTTCTGGGGTGGTGAGATCAAACTATTTCGAGATCTCCTTCCCTTTGATGGCCTGTGGCTTGACATGAATGAGATATCCAATTTAATAACTTCTCCTCCAACCCCACTTTCTACCCTTGACAACCCTCCCTACAAAATTAACAATAGTGGAGTACAACGGCCCATTAATGATAAGATGGTTCCAGCAACATCTTTACACTTTGGCAACGTTACAGAGTATGATGCCCATAACCTTTATGGACTCTTAGAATCCAAAGTGACCAATGCAGCTTTAATCAATGTGATTGGTAAAAGACCATTTATACTCTCCAGATCAACTTTTGTGAGCTCTGGCAAATACACGGCACATTGGACTGGAGATAATGCTGCACGATGGGATGATTTAGCATACACTATACCATCTATTTTGAATTCTGGACTGTTTGGAATTCCAATGGTTGGAGCTGATATATGTGGCTTTTCGGAAAACACAAATGAAGAGCTCTGCCGACGTTGGATTCAGGTAAAAAGTAGACGGCTTTCAAGCAACACAGAGAAATTAAATAACTGCATTATGTTTAACGTTGTGTCAATATTGAGTATTTTGTTTTCCAAATATGTTGATGTGCGTCTATTTTCGTTGCATTATGAGAACAACTTATTAGATTATTTCAAGGAAAAAAATGTTGTTTCAAACTTCACCGGAATTTTATTTATGTAGCTATTATTTATCTTTATATTTTTGTTATAATACTAGCCTAAAAGATGTACCGTTCCTTTAAAATGCTTTAGAAATCCACTTCAACAATTTCATTTACCATGCAGCTTGGGGCCTTTTATCCATTTGCTAGAGATCACTCCGATACGAATTCAATTCATCAAGAGCTCTATCTCTGGGATTCAGTTGCTGCATCAGCCAGGAAGATGCTTGGGCTCCGCTACCGTCTACTTCCCTACTTTTACACATTAATGTATGAGGCACATACAAAAGGGATCCCCATTGCTCGACCCGCTTTCTTCTCATTTCCTCAGGACATCAAAACTTATGAAATCAACACAGTTTCTGATTGGTAAAGGTGTTATGGTGTCACCTGTGCTGAAGTCAGAAGCAGTTTCAGTTGATGCATACTTCCCTGCAGGAAACTGGTTTGACCTCTTCAACTACTCAAATTCAGTGAGCATAGAATCTGGAAAGCATATCACACTCGATGCACCGTCTGATCATATAAATGTTCATATTCGAGAAGGTAATATTTTGGCCATGCAAGGGGAGGCCATGACAACAGAAGCAGCGAGGAAGACGGCATTTCAGCTCTTGGTGGTTGTCAGGCTGTCAGCTATGGTGGAAACAGCACAGGAGAAGTTTTCTTGGATGATGGAGAGGAAGTGGAGATGGGAGGAGAAGGAGGGAAGTGGAGTTTTGTGAAATTTTATGCCGGGATAGTAGGGAATTATGTAATGGTTCGTTCGGAGGTTGAGAATGGAGGATTTGCTGTGAGTCAGAAGTGGATAATAGATAAGGTGACTTTTATTGGGTTGAAGAAGGCTAAGAGGTTGAAAGGGTATGAGTTATACTCTAATATGGGAGCAAACTTGAATGCAAAATCAGGTATAAGAACAAAGGTTGATGGGTATGGAGAGTTTGTTGTTGCAGAGATTTCAGGGCTATCACTGCTTGTTGGAGAGGAGTTCAAGTTAGAGTTGAAACTCAGGAACTAATTAAAACGAAATCTAAAGACAATAAAAACTACTAGTATTAAGCATTGTCCAAGGAAAAAATAAAAATTAAGCATCATTTCAGCTATTGTTGATGTCTTCTATGTACTTTTTAATCCTCTTAATTTGGATAACTGCTCTTAAAATTGTTAGGGCTATATACTAAAAGCCATGTTTTTATGTAATAGACCTTAGTATTTATTTATTAATGAATTCTGATATTGCATATTAAATGAGAATCTGTATGAGCTATGTTTGCATTATATTATCTTCTAATGTTATGCATGTGTGTCTTTTATTCTATATAGTAGATGATCTGGTGTGTAGAGTTCGGCTTACACACAGAAGATCAGATCATCAGTTCTTGTAGAATATAAGCATATTGTTCACAATCTGAGATGGAGTTGGACACACCATCGGTAAGATTGTAGCACATGATTTCAGTAGGTCTGTCTTGACTACGGGGAATGGTTTAGTTTCAACTTCTTGTGCTAGTACACTTGTGTGTATTGAACGGGACCGTATTGAGGTAATTATTTTATACTGACACATAATATAATTAATACCTCATGGTTATTATGAATACTTATACTCTTAATCCCGAAATAATTAATGGACACATGCATTTACTGTTAGTTATTTTGATTCATAAAGAGTGAGATCTTTATAGGTCAATAATCTCGATGAGTTGGATAACTGCATTAATTGTATGGTGAATATTTATTATTGACGGAATCCACGTCCTGGTATAGGGATTGATGATACCCTCTTGAGGATACTTATAAGTTTTGATTATGTCAAACTCTGCAGGTGGATTTTGTATCCGACATATCAAATAAGTTAAGTGGAAGGTCTCAAGGAAATTAATAGATGTTGATTAAATTATATTGTCAATAATTTAATTTAATCAACGGGTATCTGTAATCTTAACGTGGGGAGATTAATAAGTATTTAATAACAAAGAGCTCGAAATTTATTTTCGAATAAGCTAGGGAGTGCAGTTATAATTCTTTAGTGGAATGAATTATAATTAATGTAAATAGTTTTTTAATATTTACATTAGGAGCCCGAAACTTATTTGCTTTTGGGTCCCTACTGTAGCCTATATATATCCCATGTTGGGCAGCCACTAGGGTAAGACGAAATATCTAAACCCTAGAGGCAGCCGTACAACAAGGAGAGCACAAAGAGAGCCACTCTCTCTTCACGTTCTGGCATTGGGGAATACGGTAGAAGGCTTGAAGGATCGAGCAGTGATCAACCGTTCGTGATTTTTGAGATCAATCCAGACAGATCTCAAGGTACGGATTTTTCTATATTGATAAAGGATTCGGATTTAATTTTTTTGGCATGATCCATAAACACTATCACGAGTTCATGGGATTTCCGCTCCCAACAAAAATGACCTTAATGCATATCTAGAGACACATGAACTGGCCCAAAGCTTGCCAAAAATGCGGTTGCGTTGCTTTTGGGAGGCTTGAAATGGGTTTTCTAGCTTAAAAAGACATTATAGGAAAAACATTAGTGTCTGGTTTGAAATATTTAAATGGACTTTATAAAGTTAGTAGTTGCAAGGAAGTCCGTTTAGGAGAAGTTAGAAAAAGGGTAAAATGGCCGGAAGTCCCACATAGGGTGCGAAAAGTCTTTTAAAATTTTGTTTGTGGGTGAGGCTATTTACAACCCACCTTTTACTAAAGGCAGCCCATTTTCTAAATGCAACCCACCCATTTGTATTTTTACTAAAGGCAGAACAATAAAATTTTAATTAATATATCCATTTTACCCTTTACTAAATACAACTCATTACTATACAAAACAAAAGTTTTAATATACCATAAATGCCCCAAGTCTAAATATAACCCATTACTCCCAATCCTCTCAATCACCAAGTTCTTCAAACAACAACTTCTTCTTCTTCTTCTTCATGTTCTTCTTCTTCAATCCCAAAGCTTTCATTTTAGGTTTGTTTGTATATTATTGGTAAACATTATATTTAGATTAAACATGCTTCAAAACATAAAAAGTAGCACTCTATAACCATTATGGTGTGATGGTGTTACGAAAAAAACTCATATTTCAATCGGAAAATAGGGAAAAAACAAACTGTGTTCGTATTCGCATTCGGCCTGGTAAGGCCGAATGTGAAGCTTTAGTATTCGGTAGGCCAACACCGAATATGAAGCTTTAATATTCGGTAAGCTAATGCCGAATATGTAGGTTTAATATTTGGAAATTACATATTCGGCATTAGATTACCGAATATTAAAGCTTCATATTCGGTGTTGGATGACCGAATACTAAAGCTTCACATTCGGTGTTGGCTTACCGAATACTAAAGCTTAATATTCGGCCTCACCAGGCCGAATGCGAACACGAACACAGTTTTTTTTTTTATATATTTTCCGGTCGAAATATGAGTTTTTTTCGTAACACCATCACACCATAATGGTTATAGAGTGCTACTTTTCATGTTTTGAAGCATGTTTAATCTAAATATAATGTTTATCAATAATATACAAACAAACCTAAAATGAAAGCTTTGGGGTTGAAGAAGAAGAACATGAAGAAGAAGAAGAAGTGGGCTGTAGTTAGACTTGGGGCATTTATGGTATATTAAAATTTTTATTTTGTATAGTAATGGGTTGCCTAAAGATTAGTGAGCTGTAGTAAGAAAAGGGTAAAATAGACCCAATAAAAATTTTAAATTGATTGCCTTTAGTAAAATGGTGGGCTGTAAATAGCCCAACCCTTTGTTTGTTGCGAAAAGTCCTTTTGCTATGTTTCAGACAAAAATACCCCTCACTTTTATTTCCTTATATTTCACTTAAAAAAGAAGATCAGAGATAGACACGTATAAAACACCTAGCAGGAGAGAGAAATAGAGAGAGAAAGAGGGAAGGAGATGGAGCTTGGATCTGGTGCTCCAAAAATAGTAACCTGCCAACAAACCTCTCGAAGATCAGCTGATATTACTTGTATTATCAAAGGTCTATAGGATAGTGAAAATGCTCCCTAGGACAGTAAAAATAAAAGACAGTGAAAATACACCCAGGGGTAGTTCGGCTATTTTTAAAAATATTTTTAAAAGATTAGGACTTTTCATATGAAACAATTTTTAAATAGGACCTTATAAAGAAAAGAAATATTATGATGACTTTTTGCATTAAACTTTTCTTAGCTAGGACCTCTCACCAATTTCCCCTTAGAAAAATTAGCTATTGAAAACCCACATTTTTTATTTTTTAGGCATTCTTGCCAAAAAACACAATAATCCAATAGTTTGTTTATGAAAATGTCACTATGAAAAATTTTGACTTTTTTATTCTTTAAAATGTCACCATGTTTTCACAGTTTGTTTTTTCAAAAACCAATCGTTGGATCCCTGTGATTTTTTATAGGCGTGAAAAAATATAAGGGGATTATTTAATCCAATACTCAGTTATTCAAAAATTGTTCTACAATTGGCCATACGGAGGTCACAA
>JAESVK010062671.1:0-21784 GCA_017140935.1 Hamamelis virginiana
GCATTAAAATTCTTTTAAGTAGGACTTTTGGAAAACAATTTCTTATATATAATAGGACTTTATGCAAAACACAGCCATAAAATAGGACTTTTGGCCAATTATCCCTGGGAAATTTGGCCAAAGGTCCTCCTTTATAAGATTTTGAAGCCAAAAATCCTCTTAAAAGAGTTTTCATGCCAAAAGTCCTTTTGGTATGAATTGGACAAAAATATCATTTCTTTCCCAAACAACCTTCAACCCCAACCTGGAGTTCACTATCTTGGACACTCAAGTTCACTACATCGGAACCCCGAGTTCACTACGTCAGAACCTCGAGTTCACTACGCCGGAACCCCGAGTTCTTATGCCGAAAACTCGAGTTCCTATGCCGGAATCGTAGTTCACTACATCGAAATTTAAAAAAAAAAAATACAAGAAAAACCAATCTCTTTCTTTCCCTCCACTTTCTCATGAACCAAACAAAAATTAATTTTCCTAATGAAAATCTCAATGTTTTAAAACCCGGACCGTTGATCGAACCGGAAAAGTTACTGGGTTAAGGGTCAACCGGTTCAACTGGTTGAACCGCCGGGTTGAACCGTGACGTCATAAATATATTATTTATTTATTTATTTATTAGAATAAAAACGGTAAATGATTCAAAATATATTTTTTTTTAAATGTTTGTACAATCAATTCATATATTTGAATTTATGTGCGGTCATCAAAATTGAAAATTGATAATTACTATTGATCAATCTTTATTATATATATATTTTTTAAATGCAAGATAAGAATATTGTATTATTAAATTAGGTGCTTTGGTTTCTTTTTGTTATTTGAGATTTTTTAAAACTAATTTATCCTTTTAGCCTTCTTGGCTTTAAGAGATTTTAAAAATATTGAGACTATTTTAGTCATTTTAGCACATTAAAAAAAAATATCAAAAAAAAAAAAAACCCTGGTTCACCAGTTTTTTAACCGGTTTGACCGATTAAACCGCCGGGTTGAACGGTTTATTTAAAAAACGGGTTTTTGTGGATTAAACCAGCCGGAGAGGGGACCGGTTCCCGGTCCAACCGGTTGAACCGGCCGGTCCGATCCGGGTTTAATAACACTGGAAAATCTATTTCTTTTTCCTACATTTTTCAAACAATCAAACCATAAAATAAAAAAATAAAAATAAAAAGCATATGTGGCAGGGTCTTTGTGTTTAGCTTTGTTTCGAATGGGTTGCAACACTTATTTTATCTCATGCATTTGTTGATGACCAATTTATTGTTGGCAATCTTTCCGACGAGTGCTCAACACCTCCAGCCGTGCACTCTTCTTCTTCTTTTTCTTCTCTGCCTTTGTTTTGAATCATGGAGATCTGATTCTTCTTCTCTGTCTTCGATCTGAACCATTGAGATTTGAATGTTGCAGATCGAGCCGTTCTTGTAGATCAGAGATGTCACGTGCATCGCCGTTGGCTAAGAAGAAGCTCAAATGCAGCGATTGGAGGTTCGAATTGCAGAGATCAACCACCGCTTTCTTCAACACAAAGTCATGGTCTCTTCGCTGGATTTACATGATCGATGGCTGGACTGTGGGAGAAGAGTAACAAACAAAATATCATCTCCAGCGAGCCTGTCTCTATCTCCGACGAGCTGCATTTGACATAAAGAGAAAGAGAGATGGAGAAGGGAATGACCGAAATGAGAGGGGAACGGAGCACTGGTTGTCGGAGAATGAAGAATCAAGGCTCGCCGGAGACGATCTGCTCCGAAGATGGAGATTTGTGGAGGAAGGAGCAGCGACTATGTTACCAACGACGAGAATGAGTTTGTGGGTTTCGTATTAGGCTAGTGATTTTTGGTTTGGATAAGGGGAAATTTTGTCTGTAAGAAAAATACATTTTGAAAAAATAGGATTTTATGTATTAAAATTCTTTTAAACAGGACTTTTGGAAAAAAAATTCTTATAAGAGGACTTTATGCATTACACAGCCATAAAATATGACTTTTGGCCAATTATCCCATATTTTAGTGCTTGTGTGAGGTCATGAATTTGTGAGGATGGGTGGGCCTGTGAACAATGTATGGCCCAATTACTTGCTTGAATTCGCCAGATCCCAAAGAGGCAAATTAGAATAGTCAGTAGACCTACAGGCCCACCAATTGGGTGCCCACAAAAATGGCATATCAATTAGCTATGAAGAAATTATGATGCTATGATGCAACCAGTGGATGTCTACCAACATATGGTTACCGGGCATTGAACAAGGAAATCCAAGAATCTTGCCAGCTGAACCAACTACCCGAAGGTGATAAGTTCTCTTTTTATGCAAATAAAAGTATAGTAAGAAATGAATCGCTAAAGGCCGATCTGAAGCCTTCCTAGCTCAAACCCATTTTGTTTTTAGCCCCGTTTCGATTAGATTTGTATAAACTTTTTTTGGAGTTTAAAATACCACTTGATCTAAAGAGATGGGTTGATAATCACTTTTAGTAGATGATTTGAGAGTAAATAAATGGTTGGCCAAAACTATGCTTTAACTTTTACAATAACTGCTTCTATGATATGTGAAGATCAAGATGGTTTAAATATAACTTTAAAGAGATGCAAATTGATAGTTTGTCATTCATTTTACCCCACAAAATGTGCTCAAATTCAAGACCAAAGTGTTGTACTTATATAATGTATAGAATTAGCTATTTGCTGTTGATAAAAACACTCTTTGTTATTAACCAAAGTCTAGGTCACTTTTGTTGTTTTTGTTTTTACATTTTTTAGCCTGCAAAAGAGATGCCTACTAGATCAATATGTAATTTGTTAGTGATTTATATTGTAATTTGTAGGTATTTATTTTGCTGCTTTCCTTATCCATTCACTGATAAATGTTTTAAAATTTTCTAGGTGATGGAAGGGATTTCTCCCAACCAGTCAAAGGGCGGCACGTGGAGCGACTTCACCGGAGAGCTCTCGGACCAACCCGGAAACCTATGCAGCAAAAGCATTGGACTCGGGAGCTTCGAGCCCAAACGAAATTCTAAGGCTACCAAGCCTAAAAGACTATTAATGAGGTGACCTCAAGCCTAGGGATGGAAATTTGCCCCATCCCTGCGAGGACCCGCCCCGTCCTTACAGTGGCGAGTTATTTTTGAATTTTTCGAGATACAGGGCAAGAATAGGGTTAAAAATATTTGCCCCGACCCGCCAGGGTACACGATGAGGACGGGTTTACAATGCCCCACCCCATTACCCCGCCCCGCCCCGCCTATTTATGCCCGCCTCGCGGGAATTCTCCATTCCCATTTATATAAATTTTATATTTAAAATATATATTTTTATATGATACATAAATTATATTTTATATATATTCTATTATATGTAATATAAAATAGAATTTAAATTATTAATGACCTCCTAACTTTTATGTCCCTCCTATCAATTTTAACATTTTAAACCGTTTTTTTAATAATATTGGTTACTTGATTTTCTCCCATCTCGGTGATCTCACTAACAATCTAACATTTTCTAACCATTCTTATATATTTCCTATATAATAAGTCAAGTCTCCCTTATTGTGTTGAGTTGGATAAATCTCTTTTTTTTTTCAATTATTCAAACTTTATTTCTGTTACGATTATAGGAATGATGTTGTTATAAGTTGCACTTTATACAATTATGTTGTTTATGTGTAAGGTGACCTCTATAGTCTATATTCTATAGGGAAAAATACAAAATAGATTTTGAAAAATTGTCCGTTGGATTATATGCACTTATTATAAATTACATACTCACCAAAAATCAAAATGATCCAATGGTTATTAAAAAAAAAAAAAAAAAAAAATCCAACTATCTGGATAAAAATTGTGACATTTTGTAGAATTAAATTATTATAATTTTTCATGAACATTTGTTATAAACTGACCGTTAGATTACTATGATTTTTTGCGAACATGAAATTCATAACAATTATATTTAATCCAACGGTCAATTTATCAAAATCTTTTCTACTATTGGTCCTACGCACACCGCCTTATCCATAGTTTGACATATGGTTTGTGAAACCAATATGGAATAGGTATTTTGATAAACTAACGATTAATTAGATTAAATTATATGTGTGTACACATGACACATGATATATACAAAAAATCACATTGATCAAACGATTAATTTTTTTATTTATTTAAAAATCATATTTTTAAGATGAAGTACAAAAAACTATCGAAAATTGTTACATTTTTTTATAATTCATAATACTTGTTTAGAAAAATTAGCCATTGGATCAATGTGATTTTGGGTATGCATCATGTATATAAGCGAAATTAAATATGTCATCCAACGGTTAATTTTCAAAATCCATTACATATGCTATATGTTTAGTCTTCATATGAAATCCATCAAATATATGTATTGTGGACATCAAAAATCATACCTTTTTTTGGGTCCAAGAGAACAAAGACTGTGTGATGGACTAAAATTATAGTCCAGTTATTACCATGGTTTCAGGCGAAGCAGTTTATATACTATTAAGTATGCTTCTATATGTTTTGATTTAAATTTTGAATTAATTTCTGGCTGTAATTTCCGGGATTTGTCCCCCTTCAATCTCGTTTGTGGAAAGTGCATTTACTTTTATATTTTTATACGATTTATAAACACAACATTTGGTTTAAAAAAGGGCAAAAATGTCACATAAATATTTAAGGACCTATTGGGTTATGATTTTTTTTCTTGGACTTATTGGTCTAAATCTTATATTCAAAGGACCTATAACTAAACAACCCTAAAAAAAAATGGTAAGCTTCTTTAGGCACATAAAATCTAGAAAAATTAAAACTAAAACTAAAAGGAAAATGCTAACTGTACCAAATTTTTTAAACCAAATGTTGTGTTTATAAGACATCTCATCTACTTTTGTGGATTTTTAAAATGCACAGAAATTGAGACCATATTGTTCTGAAATATTATTTGGTTTGAAAATTTCAATCTAAGATTTGGTCCATTTAGTATTACTCAAACCAAAATATAGATTAGCATTCAAATTGATAGCATATTAAATGGTAGAAGCACGTACAAGGAGGTTTCACTAGAAAATAAATAAGAGAATATATTAAATCAATATATGAAGCACAACATCTAAACAAGCCACGACTCACGAGGAACCTATAGGGATATGAGAGAACACACAATCTGGATGATAGTGAGAATGAAGATTACAAGTGCAAGAATAACAGAGAGAACTTTCCATGGAGTGTTAAATATAGTGTTGAAATAGTCACGTTTCAAAGTTGCCTTCAACCTGTTTGAAGGGCTCCAGCAGTATGCATTTAGATTTTCATTAAGACTATTCAAATGGAAGTTGTTAGTACTAAAAGAGCCTCTACAAATGTTTTCAAAGATTCTCAATGTTTTTTCCCTGCTAGACGAGCCCCCCACAAGAATTTTGAGATGAATGAGTACATCCACATCCTTGGTAGTCTTAATCATGTCGTAGAGTAGATGCATATAATTAATGATGTACCTATCTGTGCAGTGACAATCTTCAAAGGCAATGAGATTTCGTATTAAAGTTTCCGTGGTGCCATATATAAACAACTGCAGAATTTCCAGAATTCCATTACTAAACTCGATGTCAATTGGAGAACAGTTTGTTTTCGTCTTAAACTTAATGCCAGCCTCATGAAGTTCTGACACAATGGGAGGGCAACAATATGTTTTCATATATAGCCACCATTCTTTCTGAGATGACTGCAGGTGAGAACAGTGTATAAAGTCAACAAAATGCTGTATTTCAAGATTGGAAACTATATTAGGAAGTTCCTTTGTAATTGAAAACCCAATGAAGAATCCCTTTACTAGCTCATGAAAAGAGGGCATTTCCTCCTGGATAGAGACCAGGTTAAGTAAACCCTCAACAACAAAGAATGGAAGTTGATTTTCGAGTAAAAACATGTCAACAATCACATCTATCAACATCCATGGCTTATTAAATAAGCGATCACTCTCATCTTCCAATTTACAAAATTTTTTCCTCAATAAACACTCAACAATGAAACTACCATCCACTAGCATCATTTTCATAAAGTTATCACTGTTTAGTTTAATGGTTTCTGCATAACAATGGCGAGCTTTTTCTTCCCATTTTTTTCCAACTTCAAAAAAATCCTTTAAGCCCAACTCTGTTCGATTAAGAAAACTTTTCAAGTACCTCAATTTATGCTCTTCCATGACTTGCAAGTGTTCTTTTCCATGGTGAAAAGGGCCGATGGAGACTACTTTAGGCGTGTACGCTTTTGAATTTATTTCACGGATTCTCTCTGGAACTCTATAGATACTACATTTGGATGAAAGTGGAAACATGCTTTTTAACATTCCTTCAATCTTTGTTAAATTATCTTCACTTTCCTAATTAAGATTTTCCATTTCAATTGCAACGTGGGCCTCTCTTTCAATTTCTTCACTAACTGCACAAATCTCTTCCATTTTGTTTTTTAAAATTTCCTTTGGCTAGCTAGTTTGAGACACCAGACAACAATAAATTAGGAAAAAACACGCAATATTCTTACACATTTGTTCCTTTATGCATCATTCAAAATCTTACAACTCCATATACTTGTGCTTAAAGCATTTAAAAAAAAAAAAAAAAAAAAACCAATTTCTCGAAGAAGATTAGATATAAATGTTTGGCTTTGTCACTGATCATCAAAGATTAAGAGAACACAAATGCTAAGTTAATGGATTGGATTCTGACTCGAATTTAGACTGATAATCTAGATCTAGTAAAGATGGTCTAATCCGTAAACCTAATTGAAATCCGAATCCAAAAGATTATTAGTGGATGGCCCAAATATGAATATAGGGTCTTCTAATCCAATAAAGATCCATCTAAAGTATGTTGTATATATAGTTATATAATTATAATTATACGATTATATTATTCAATATTTCTTTTTCTAGTAGGGGTGTTCAAAAACCGAACAAGACCGACAGAACCGAACCGAACCATCTTGGTTGGTTGGTTTTCTAATAGCCGTGGTTCACAATGGTTTTAAAGGATTGTTAAACCGACTGTACGGTTTGGTTCTCGATTGGGATTTTGTGAACCGAGGGGAGAACCGAACCAACTGAATAGAATAATATATATATATTTGTTTTGGTTCTGATTGGGTGTTTGTATGTTACATTGAGACTTTAGCCCAAAAAGTTTGTTGGATAAATTAATTGGCTTAGTAAGAAACTCTCTCTCTAGATGTTCTTGGGTTTAAGGGTCGTTTATTATTCTCTAGATTTTCTTTTAGTTATCCAAAGAAAAGAAAGTGTCTCTCTCTTTTATTATGCTTTTGGAATGATATGGGGTTGAATTGTGTTATGAAAGCAATTTAATATTAGATCAATTATGTTATTTTTTGTTTGTTTCAATCAAGTTGAGACTATTTACATTACATCAATGACCTATATTATTTATTGCAAAACCGACCGAACCAAGCCGAAAAATAGCCTCCAATTTGGTCGGTTATGGTGACCCCCACGGTCCCTTATGGTTTTTATTTTTCTCAAACTGAGGTGATTGGTTTGGTTAAGATTTTAGTGCATAAACCGGATGAACAGGCTGAAGTACATCCCTAATTTCTAGCTATAAATTAATAATTCCTAGCTACTTGATTGGATCGTACTATTATACTGAATATATTTATAGCCATAAATAATACTACTAGTTTTTCTATTCTACATCGGTTTCTCGCATCACCCAATGCAATCTTGTTGAATCTAAAATCCTCCACTTAGAGCATCTTCAATCCTTACTCAAACTCTTACTAAGATTCAAATTTGAATAAATATGGCCAAAAACCCTTATCCAACCCTTACTCAAACCTATACCAAATTTGAGTTTTACTCAAACTCTTATCCAAATTGAGTTCTGACTCATATATTTGAGTAAGCCAAATATAACTGTTGGAAGATGAAGAAGTGTCCTCCTCCTTCCATGGCTGCCTATTTCTCGCACCATCCAAGGTTACCAAACTATGCATTCACGCCATGGCAGCTCCCGCGAAGCGCTCTCTCTCTCTCTCTCTCTCTCTCTCTCTCTCTCTATATATATATATATATATATATATATATCTATAAGGCATATAACATTTTTATGTCTCTCTATATATATATGTGTGTGTCTGTGTGTGTGCGTGTGTGTGTGTGTGTGTGTGTGTGTTTGAGAGAAACTGTACTCTTCTGCAAAATAAGGAAAGAGGGAAGAAAGGGTTGTGTTTGGTTGTGCAAATAATAGTAGATTTGGGTGTATGACTGTGTTTAAGTAAAAATTTTAGTATATGATTGGAGAGGTCCTATTAAAATAAGATATTTTACTCAAATTTTTACTCAATTTAAGTAAGAGTAAGGATAAATGGTTGGAGATGGTCTTAGTAATTCAATTTCTCACTTGGTATTAAATTTAGGCTTTGAATGGTCTCAAGGGCTAAGTTTTTATCTCGTCATTCCAGTATCTCCATCCCGAGTCTCCCTTGATTTATCTTTAAAATTTATGGATCGGCCAACTATGAAAATTTTGATATCTAAAGATATGGTTTGAACTATATCTTTAAATCTGAAGAGATAGTTTTGAAAATTTGATTTAGAAAAAGCTCATGCCAAGAGTGCCTCAATCTAGTTCTATATATAAACAAGAGCAAAGTTCAAATCTTATGCATGATGGCCTGGCCTTTGGCACAAGCAACATAGGCTTGTGCCTTGGGCCCCCCAATTTTGTTTATTTTATAGGACCCCCACTTCTCAGATGTCTAAAGCCCCAATGTCACATTCTGCCAAAATTCAAATTGGTTTTACTTGTTAGCAAGCAATCCATGAAAAAAAAAAAGAAAAAAAAGAACCCCTCTCAGATCTTACTTTCCCCACAGCCCCACACGAAATCTGGTGATTAGGTATTTATATATTTTTTATTTTTTTTCTTTGATTTATTGTAATGATTATACTTTTATTATCTTATTATAAGATGTGAAAATTTTAAAACGGGATTTTTATTTTAGGATTTTAGGATTGCGTGTGGTACTACTAATTTATTATTATTATTGATTTGTTGTGAAATTTGGAATTTTTGATTTAGGGTTTTAGGCTTGCCATGTTAATATGTTATTAATTATTCTTTTTTGAATTCTATATATCACTATTATATGAGAAAAATTTTTAGATATGAACATTGATAATTTCTTAAGAACTTTGTAAAATTTTTTTGCCATGATACTTAATCATGCCTCATAAAAGAAAGTACAGTTCTGGACATTAAAAATGAAAAAAGAAGCAAAAGATAGAAGAATTTTTGTTTATGATTTTAGGATTGATATATGCAGTATGTTTCCAAATTTTGTGTGATTACTAGTTAAGTAAATTCAAATATAGGTGCATTAATTTTATATGCAATTCACGTACTAGGGTCCCTATTAAGAACTCGCCTAGGGCCCCCCAATTCTCTGGGCCAGCCCTTTATGCATGCCTCAATTACACAAGTACTGTCTATTTTTCAAACTAATTAATTTACTCATTAACAGTAACTAGAATGTTATAATTAAATAAGGAATCAATCTTGTCTCAAAATGAAAGAGGGTAAACAACATGAGTAATGCTAACATTAGCTGGAACAAAGGTTTAGAAAGTGCAAAAAAAAAAAAAAATAATGAAAGGAAATAAATAGATACATAAACAGAGAGATATTGAAGGATCCAGCAAAGTAGAAAGGAAGATAGTATAGAACCTGCCATATATATATATATATATATATATATATATATATTTGGAATGCAGGTAGAGCTAGAGATGCTGCAAAGTTACTCTCGATCGATTTCTTTATAGGTAGATGGGATGGATTTATTCATTATTTATAGCAGGCGCAGAGCTACAGCATACCCCTGAGTCTGCATATGTAATAAAGTGTGAAATCCTGTTATTGGCAACCAACAACTCTCGGACTTTAATTCCCATTTCCCAAACACAAAAGCAATAGTAAAAGAAGATATAAGGATATTTTTGAACTTTTTAAATCTTGAAGGATCAGGCTGTCTCAACACATTATTCTTTTTCTTGATTTGACATGCAATTTGTAAAATTTAATGTGAAATCATCTATTTAAAAAAACCGACTATTAGATTAGATGTTCTATATATATCTATACCAAAAAAAATCATATTGATCCAACAACTATTTTTTAAAAAATATCACAGTTTTAAAATATACTGTATGAAACTATTAGAACTTTTCATAGTTGGATTTCTAAAAATGTAGCCATTGGATCAATGTAATTTTTGGTATACATAATATATACAAGCAAAATATTTAATCCAATGGTCGATTTCCCAAAATAACCATCTCATAATAGGTTTTATAAATCGCATGTAAAATCATGAGTAAAAATAATGTGTCAACAAAATTTGTTTCAATTTTAAAATTTTCGTTTTGAATGTTTTGGCACCCCATGGACAAAATCCTGACTCCGCCCCTGATCAGTTCTAGCTTCCTCTCCCCATATATAAACTATAAAGAAACAAGTTGCTATACATGCCAGTTAATTCAAGTCTTTCTCTTATCCCTAATTCTTTTTCATTTTTCCCATCAAGGTTCCCGTTGTGAGATTGAATCACTACTACAAAAAAAAGCCTAAGATGAGGGTTTTGTAAGAGTCGTCTATTCCAGGGTCATGATAAAAAAGACGAGGTTTTTGGAATCCTGACGAGGGTTCAACACCCTCGTCTTTTCTAGCAACGACAGAGTTTCAAGCCTGTCTTTTCATGAAAAGACGACGGTATGACCTGTAATATTTCGTTTGGATCCATAATATATGTATAACAATTCTAATTTCAATATGACTTGCATATTTCCTGTAACCTATATACATGCAATCACATTCACAAACCCACCAATAAAGTGCAAGAACTATTTAAAAAGAAAGAAATTACAATATACATAAAGTCCAAAAGTCTTCCAGATATATCTGATATATAAATTAAAAGTGGCATGTACACTCAATTTGGAATCCTAACTATATATATACACATATATACAATCAAGTCATCCTCGATCTATTGGAAAACCAAATCCAAAGAATGAGACCCAAAATAAATCATGCACTCGTAGTAGCTAATTCCTCCATCATTTTCTGGTGATCATTCTCTAGTGAGTCGTATGGTACATATCTTGGAAACCTACATAGATGCATAAAACAAGTTAAAAGAGATCCATTTTTGTATCATGTAGCTAGCTATAGAAATAAAACATAACTTGGATATCGTTCTTTATTAACTTAATTGTGAGCTGATTGACTTGTGAGAATTCAATATGGACTTGAATTGATAATACATTTGCAATATAAATTAATGCATATTTGAAATATGATACCTACAAAAGAAGATTAAGGAAGCTCTTCAAAACATGGATAAAGTAGAACCAAGATCGGAGACCAAATTATTATTTTGTAACTAAAATTATCTTGGCGTAATAGTAACTTATAAGAAAATCATGAATGAATGACATAGGTTCAATTTCCATCAAATGAAGTTACCTAGAAGAATTATTCTTAAACAAACAAAGTGAAGCAAAGGCAACCTTTGAATTCCTTGCTTGTAGCTTTTTAGCATTTGTACCAAAGCCCTGTTAACAAAATCTATGCTCGCTATGAGATCAGATGAGATGCCCACTAGAGCTACAGATGAGTGGGATGAAAAACAGGGATCTCAAAAGAAATCGAAAGGTGGCTTCTAAAAAATAGCAAAAATACTTACGTGATTAAGTGCTTTCATAAAAAAGTTTGTGTGGGTATGATAGAGAGAGAGAGAGATGAGACCCAAAATAAATCATTTTCTATTGGAAAACCAAATCCAAAGAATGAGACCCAAAATAAATCATACACTCATTGTAGCTAATTCCTCCATCATTTTCTGGTGATCATTCTCTAGTGAGTCGTATGGTACATATCTTGGAAACCTACATAGATGCATAAAATAAGTTAAAAGAGATCCATTTTTGTATCATGTAGCTAGCTATAGAAATAAAACATAACTTGGATATCGTTCTTTATTAACTTAATTGTGAGTTGATTGACTTGTGAGAATTCAAGATGGACTTGAATTGATAATACATTTGCAATATAAATTAATGCATATTTGAAATATGATACCTACAAAAGGAGATTAAGGAAGCTCTTCAAAGCATGGATAAAGTAGAACCAAGATCTGAGACCAAATTATTATTTTGTAACTAAAATTATCTTGGCGTAATAGTAACTTATAAGAAAATCATGAATGAATGACATAGGTTCAATTTCCATCAAATGAAGTTACCTAGAAGAATTATTCTTAAACAAACAAAGTGAAGCAAAGGCAACATTTGAATTTCTTGCTTGTAGCTTTTTAGCATTTGTACCAAAGCCCTAGTTACAACAAAATCTATGCTCGCTATGAGATTAGATGAGATGCCCACTAGAGCTACAGATGAGTGGGATGGAAAACGGGAATCTCAAAAGAAGTCGAAAGGTGGCTTCTAAAAAATAACAAAAATACTTACGTGCTTAAGTGCTTTCATAAAAAAAGTTTGTGTGGGTGAGAGAGAGAGAGATGACATTTTCCTTGGTACATTGTGAATTGACTTCAGAGGAACATTAAAAAAAGTAATATACAAATATAAATTTGATTTTATTGTTATTGTTGATGAACCTCATGACGGGAAAGAACTACTTCACACTCAAGTTCATTCTACCTGATCTTCATAATGGAGTGGGAAAGCCTCCATTGATCTCCTTTTTATCAATAGATCATGTAATGAAAATTTCTGAAGGTCATTATGACTTGATTATGTTTTAGACCCAAAGTGACATTTGACCTGAGAAAAAGAGCTAAATGTAAGGCCTGCCTTTCTTAATAAAAAAACAAATAATTCCATTGGCTAATTTTGCCTGGAACAGGGACACAAGTACGTGGAAGGCCCAGGTTAAGGAACATATATTACAATTCAACTTAACATCCCCATTCAGTGGTTACAAGAGTAACAAGACATGAGAAGCAAGGAACACGAGACCAAGTTAATACAACAGCTAGAATTGAACCTCATTCAATTTGAATTTCAAAGATGGACCTGAAGGTAGCAACATATTAAAGTTGGACGTAGCTCAACAAAACCTTAATGGTTTTAAATTAATAATAATACCATTTTTAGGACAAATTTTGCCTATAAGGACAGGAAACTATCACAAAAGCACCGACTGGATGAGACTAATCATAAATAGAATTGTAAAGATGCTCATCCAATTCATCTTTCAAAATAAGAAAGATACATTTGGAACTCAAAAAGAACTTACTCATAGTCACAGATAATTGAACATACATATGATGTGCACAAGCAATATTAATCATGTAAAAAGACCAAAGGGTCACAAAGACTAGACCTCATTTCCTTAGAAAAGATAAAAGTTACCTTGTATATTGCTTCAGATAGAACAGTCTCAAAGACTCCAAATGGCAGGGCAACTGACATTGGAATCTTAATCCACGATGGCACCCTTCCTCTTAAAAATTGAATATTGCAACATTTTGCACCAACCTATATGATAGAAGTTCATGAGATTTACATGAATATTTCTTGGTTTCACTATTTCAGGCTTCCATTAAAAAAATTTAGTTATCAAGTCCATAGCAAATTACTTATTAATTGAAAATTATGAAACACGAAAATATTCTATTGAACCACCAGACTGAGCTTTGGATGCAAATGAATACAACAAAAACTCACAACAATCAAGAAGCGGGAATATCGCCCCTCCACAATGGCAGCAAATACAAGCACATTTTCTTGATGTTTGATCGATTAAATAGAAGTCAAAGTGAATACTTTTCATCAGTGAACAATTAAAGAAGGGCATAATAGGTTACATGATTGATCAAGTAGGTAATGCTTGTCTGCAAGAAGAGCACACACACAGGAGTAAATAGCAATAATTAAAGTAATCACCGTGATCGTACCATCTCACTAGTGAACTCCTCGCCCGAAACAGCATATTTACCACAGAAAGTTTTCTTTCTTGAAGGTGAATCCTCGAGGAATGGAGATAGAAACAGAGGGATTGAGAGATAAATCAGAGCTACTGATGTTACTGCACGTAAACAAGAAAGAGTAGATTTTGAAGGTATATAAGAATACTAAATATGCCAATCAAGTAAGTGGGCAAGTGACCTACCTTATTATCAAATTTTTTGACTTCAATCCTATTGATATTGCTTTCCCTTCCTTCAGCTTGAGATCCCTAAGAATATTTGGATCAAAGCATGTGGCAAAGCAGATCTGCATCATGCTACTATAATTAGGTGTCATGTACTGGTTTTCTTTCTGTGCATGTATACTCTATTTGGTAGGAAATAAATGAAGAGACGAGGAGGGAACACATTACAATTACAACTAGCTCAACTTCCTCCATTTGGTTCATTAGTGAGGAGATAAAGAAGACAAAAGGGCTGATTAGAAAGGAAATACCCTCTGGACCCACCAAAACTTTCACCTCACTGGTGAGGCAATTAAGAGATAACTTAAAAATTGAACTATTGAGGGGCAGGGGAGGGGGGCTTGTACAAATACTCTCTGGACCCACCATACGTTTTTTGCTGTTTCAAACAAACCCACATATTAAAGCATCAAAACCAAGGAAACCCTAATTGTAGTCCCAAAAATCTTTTGTACAAATCCATACCTACCATTAAACCTGTCCAAAGCAAACCCTAACCCTTTTCTTCATTATAGTGCTTAATTTTTTAAAGGTCCTGCATCACTCGTTCTTCATCTCATATTTTATTTGTTGGCATTTGGCAATTAAAAATTAAAAGGTGCAAAAAGTGATGCATATGTAATTATATATCATACCTTACCATTCCTTGCTCTAATAGAAACATGAGACAAAACATCTGGCATATTCGGCGTCAACACAGCAACAATCCCATTAGGAATCTCCTCCTCTCCGCTTACTTTATTCACAATAATAACCGTCGGCCTCTTAAAGACTTTGTCCTGAGTAGTAATTAACTCACTAACAGAAATTACAAAACTGCATACTTCCACTGGGCTGATAACCTGCCAACTGATAGAAATGAACTTTAGTACAAACCTATAAAATGGCAGAATAAATAATGAAATTTGAATCAATGTTCTATGAATAAAGCAATGAAGTCTTACTAAGCTGGCATCAAAACAATAAACTCAAATTAAACATAAAGAATTACAAATGAGGTTGGGTCAACTCCAAGGCTCACTGCTTCTATGAATAAATCAATGAAGTCTTACTAAGCTGGCATAAAAACAATAAACTCAAATTAAACATAAAGAATTGCAAATGAGGCTGGGTCAACCCCAAGGCTCATTACTGTATACAGTAGACTGGTTCAAATAAATCTTACCAGCCTAAATTTGCAACTTTCCGAAGAATGGGAGCCAAATGGTTAACGAGAGTAGACAGACAAGCTGCTGCTCCTGACCTTATCAACTCCTCTATAAAATTATCAATCTAATAACAGAAAGAAAGTTATAAAATCAGATTATTCAATAAGAAAACTTCGTATAAACACGAAATAAAGATTTCAATATCACTTGACTTTTGTTATAAATTATCAAGTTGAATAACTTACTGCCCATTTCTCCACAGTGAGCAAATCACCAAGATATTTTACACTACGCTGAATCTTTTCCTGGTAATAGTAAGACCTATCAGCAAGTGCTAGCCGCACTCGATCAAGAATAGCCTTTGTTTGCAATGCCCAGTGAACATCTTTGGCTTTGTATTATTCCTGGACACGGTACCAGTCCTTTGACGGCAGCATAATAAATACAGTTAAAGAAAGGAACTCCATTAAGCATTGGAACTCAAGTAAATAAAATAACTTATACATGAATTTCAGTTAAATAAATTAAAGTGAAGCAAAACTATTAGCTGCACCTTGATTTGTAACAATATCAACATAAAAGGTTAGAGAAGAGAGGAAACCATGGTAAGATATAACAGACTTGTGGCTATTGATCTAAGGTTTAACCCCAAAAAGGGTAAACTAAAAAAATGTAATATGGCGCATCAACTAACCACAGTGCAGGCCTATTAAATCGAAATTTGAACTGAAATTCATGGATAAATCTAGACATTCTCTTGGGAAAATCGTAAAAGTTCTTAATGCATAAACTTCCATTACTAAATAAACTCCCTTTATGATAACTAGGGGTGCGTTTGGTACGCGGGTTAGGAATCTTAAGCCTGGGAATGTCTAATCGAGGGGTTTGGGTTTGTAAACTTTGTAACCCAAACCATTGTTTGGAATGCTGGGAATCTCAAGCCTGGGAATGCCTAACCTTTGTTTGTTTGGACCATCAAGTTTTACAATAAAAAAAATATAATTACCAAATTACCCTTATTCAAATAAGTGAATCAAATATATATATATATATATATAACAATCATAAATATCTTATAAAACAATCATAAATATCTTATATATATATATATATATAAAAAGATATTTATGACCCTTCACTTCACTGTCACTGTTAGACTTGGCTTTTATATATATATATATATGTAAAAGATTTTTATGAACCAATTGCTATCCGTCTGTCACTGTTATAAGTGACTTTTATATATATATACCCAAATCTCAGAAGTGTTTGAAGAGGCGACGACGATGAGCAGTAGCAGCCACGACGAAGACGACGCCGACGACGACGCCGATGCCGACGACGACGCCGACGCCGACGCCGACGCTGCATCAGAAATGTCTTTTCTTCTTCTTCTTTTTCTTCTTCTCTTCTTCTTCTTCCATTGTTCTGCTGTGAGGCTAGGGTTTATGTTCTTCTTCTTCCTTAGAATAGTGGGTTTTGTATATGTGGGATAGGGATGAAAATATGGAATGTTGCCTGCAAACTTGAAGGGCACGCTTGTCATTATTTAAATTTATAAAATGCAAACCGGGGTTCCAAACGTCTAACCCATTCGCTAAAGAGGTCACCGAAACCCAGCAATGGCAGTCTCCCTCAACCCACCGGCTTGTGCATCAGACCCCAAACCCAGCCGTGCCAAACAATGGTTTGGGGTGTGAAACCCCAAACCCACGCTCAAGACCGCCAACCAAACACAACCTAGGTGTTTGCAGGGCCGGCCCTAAGGTTTTGGATGCCCTAGGCGAGCTCCTAAAATGATGCCCCTATTATTTATTAACTAAAAAAAAAATTATATAAAATTTTAGTTCTTAAACCTTAATTTCTCATAATCAATTCACAAAGCGGGTTTTCAAGAGGCTCACCCCGAACCTCCTATCATCATTACAAATATAATTATCATCATTACAATATAATTAAACTGGGATTGAACCTTAACACCCTAACTATTTGATGGATGAAGTTTGCAAATAATTTCGTCTTTCCCTAATGACTTGTTTAGGCCCAAACATCAACAGGAATATGCCTAAGATTGAAAAAATAATAAATTTAAAAATTAAATAAATAAATAAGCAACCAAAGGGCTTATAAAATCTTGAAAACAAATATTGAAAATACAGACGTCAACTTTTCTAAATTCTACCCTAGTTGTTTGAGATTTCCCATGAAAATACCATCAAGGCATTGCCTCTAAAAAGCCTAACTCAATTTCCCCTTTCTAATTTTTTTTTTTTTTCCTTTTAGAGCCAATATTTCAGCCCATGCACTTCAGCATATGGTAATAAGTTTACCGGGAGTATTATTGGCCTTGAATTTAATCATCATGGCAATTAGCTGCTCAAGCCACAAGTTTGTTTTCTACAAAGCATAAAGATGGAGAACAACTAAATTGGTAAACTAAAGAACAACCATCATCAAAATACTAGATTAACAGAAAAAAAAAAAAAAAAAAAAGCTTCAATGTAACATGAATGTTTCCATTGCCACATGGCCACAACATGAGATGACAAGTAAATCTGTTGTTGCAGCCTCTGCAAAAACATGATATTCTGTAGGATAAATAACAAATTAAAAAATTAAATAAATAAATCAGCACCAAAGGGCATATAAAATATTGAAAACAAATATTGAAGGTCTTATAAAATATTAGCTAGTAAATCACTAAAAGCAACAAACAAAGAAGGAATCAAGGAAGAAATCATAAGCCTATTTGAGAAACCCTAAAAAATTTGCAAGAAAACCCTAAAAACTAAAGAACTTACCAGTTGGAACGGAACCAGTCGTCGTTGTCGTCGCCTGTGCAGGAGGCAGGAGCCCATTGCCGTCGCCGTGGTCCACCGCTGTCGCATGTACGTGCGAGAGAGAGAGACACTGTGCAAGAGAGAGAGAGAAGTCGGGTGGTAAGATTGGGCTGGAATGCTGGATTGGGCTAAACGGGTGATTAATTTTATTTTTTTTTTTTTTTTCGCGGGCTGAAACTACTTGGGTTGGATTGGCCGAGTTGGGCTTAATTTTATTTTTTATTTTTCAAGCTTGGGTTGGAGGTTTTATGGGCATGGACTGATGGCCTGATGAGGTAGTATTTGGGCTGGATTGGATGCCCCTAAAAATGAGCCATCTATGGGCTGCCCAAGGCGACGGCCTCTTGGGCCTCCCCTTAGGGCCGGCCCTGGGTGTTTCGACGTCCTACGTAAATTGAATGAGTCCATTGAATTTACACAGAAATAGATGTGATATAAGCTTTTTCTTAATATATATATATATGTTTGCTCAAAAAATGGTCTTCACAGTGTACGTGAGCGTGCCAGAACCAAATTGGTTCAAATCAAAGCCAATCCTTTTGACCTCGGGCGCCGATTGATAAGAGGAAAGCCAAGAATCAATCAAATTGAATTTCGACCGAGCAATAAGCCACCTAAAAATCAAGGATGAATGAACGAATGATAGGTGATTGTGAAAGGGTTGGGGTTCTTCCCTTTTTTAGGGTTCTTTTTGCCTATGACGAATCAATAGGACTTTAACATAAAATTAAAGTGTGTGATGTGAAGAACAAACAAATGAAAAGCAATTAAAGTAAATGAGTAGATCAACTTAATTTAAAAAGCGTTGTAAGCTAGCTAATTTAATAATAAGAGCAAGCTAATTGAATTAAATGAAAGCAAGCTATTCTATGGAATTGCAGAAAATTACCATTGAAATGAAAGTGATTACAACTAAGAAATTGAATGTAGATGCTGAAATTGAAATGCTAAAAACTAGATAGACTAGAAATTAAATTTGTGTGGGTGACGTTGAGTGTCCTCTTCAAGCCTTCATGTCAGGTATTTCTAGAAGAATTCAAAAGCTGCTGGCCCTCTCTCACGTGCCTCTCTTGCTCCTCAATAGTAGCCGTTGTGCTCCTAATTTGGTGTTGCCACATCCTTTAAAAATAGGAAGAAGTTGCTGCTTCATTTGACTCAATCTAGTAACCGATTTGCTGGACTTCTCCACGTGAGCTTCTACTGATTTCGTGCTCGTCTGATGCTAATCTGGTGCTCATCTAGTCTAAGCTCTTGTATTGACTTTGCCGATTTAGAATTCTGGTCTTTCATCCGTATTTGGACTTTGCTGCATTTTGGATTTCATTTGGGCTTGGTAACAAATTGTATAACTTTGTTGGATTTTAACTCTTTGTGGCCCAATTAATGAGCCCACTCAGAATTTTCCAAGCCCATTTTATTCTTGGCCCAACAATATATATATATATATATATATAGGAGATGAAAGTAATTAATAGAAGGGGAAGATACAATGATATGGCATCATCCTCTTTTTGATCGATAGCAATTAAATAACTTTTTTTTCCTTAAAAAATGCTTAGAGTTTGAGATCTTAAGATTTCAAGCAAATGACCTCATTTCTATATTAGTTTGGTGATTATGATGATTTATCTTGTTACACTACCAAAAATCTCTTCCAATGACAGGTAAAACAAGCTGGACAGATTCAGTTTACATGGCACACCCAAACAGCCCCAAGAAGATCAGTGCAGAAACAATTCCAACATTGTACAGTTAAAGGGGCAATTAAGCACTAAGTTAAATCTACAAAATTTGATACTTGTGAAAAGAAATACCTTTGTGCAATAAATGAGATCTTCATTGTTGACTGTCGACAGGCATAGATTTTCAAGCACCTAAGACAAGGCTGGACTGCTCCTTAATGTCATCTTCCACAATCCAGATCATGATTGAATAGGCATCAAGTTCACAACTGCACAATAACTAAGACAATTAAAAGCTAGGTTCTTTCATTTCTTTTACCAAACTAGGCATAAAGTGAAACAGAAACTTCAGCATATCAGCTTAGCATTACAACAGCAGCATATATTGAAGAAAAGTTGTTTAATACAGTGTGGTCATGTGCAACAAAGTGCTGACTTCACCACAAATGAGAATTGTATTAATTAATTTTGACTAGGCCCAAAAAAAAAAAAGCGTGCATGGGTTGAGAACTTGAGGCATTATGAAAAGATCGATTCAACAAAAGTTATGACTCTAGATAGCGCTGAATGGAAAAGAAAAAAAAAAAGGAATATCCAACTCCTAGAAGTTTATATATAAGGCTTTGTTAAGTTTAATTGATTAGGAAAAATGATCAATACGCCCCTGATTATGGTCTTATTTACTACTAAGCCCAAAGTATGTGATTTTATACTGATAGGCCCCTCCAGGTCAAATTAGAAGTCAACTATTAAGTATAGATTGTCTATAATACCATTTCCTTATTTTAAGCTTGATTTTAGATAAGATATTATTTCATGATTTATTGTGAATAGATAATTTAATATTTGATTAACATCTCCTACGGATTAGGTAAGTGTGATATAGGTTTATTTTTGAATTTGAATTATAATCAGAATTTTAGAGACCTTTCATTGTCTTTCCTCAATAACTGCCCCAAAAACTGTTTTATCCGAAAATCTCCATAGCCTCACCTCACGTGTTCATGGTCATTACCCACATAAATATCTGAAACCTCCATAGCCTCATCTCCATAGCCTCACGTGTTCACTTCCAGATAAAGCACTTCCATTATTGTTGCTTCAAGGTATTTTAAAGTGGGTGGTTTGTTCTTCAAAAAAGGTTAGTTTTATTTTAGTTTTTACATGATTTATATGCATAGTTATTGTTTCATTTGTGTATGAAAGAATGTTTTTCTACAGAGATACTAGTATCTCTGTAAATTCATTTTCCATATCATATTTGGTTCAATTTAATTCTAGAAACATGGATAAAATCATGGGAATCATATCGTATGAAGTTCCTTTAGGAAGACTGGGTTTATGCAATGTTGCACATGCATTATATTTTCCTTTCCTTATGCAGTATCAGACTAACAATGTGTCACGCTCACACAGAGTCATGACTCTGTGCACTGATCCAAGATTAATAAGCACGCCCATACAGAGTCACAACTCTGTGCAATGGTCCAATATGGTTTAAGCACGCCCATAATGATTCATGACTCTGTGTAATTTTTCAAACTTAAAAATCACACTCACAATGAGTCACGACTTTGGGTTATGGTTCAAACTTAAAAATCACTCCCACAATGTGTCAGTTTATACTCAATAGTCTTTTATATAAAGAGTCACGCCCACAATGAGGCATGACTCAGATTAATGTGTAAAGAATTTGTCAAATGTAGAACAATAAGTTCACAATGAGTCATATGTTTTGACTCGGCCCAAACAGAGTCATGTATATATGATTTAAGTTTATCTTGATATAATCCCTTGATTTTAGGGAAGTTGATTAAGATGGACTTTCCTTTGTAAATGAGTTTCAATATTTGAAATATTCCTTGATTC
>JAESVK010062671.1:21794-40320 GCA_017140935.1 Hamamelis virginiana
ACTTTCCTTTGTAAATGAGTTTCAATATTTGAAATATTCCTTGATTCATGGAGATAATATTGAATAATATTCTGTTAAGTTGATTTTCAAATAATATTGGATAATATTGGATAATATCCTGTTAATGAAAGGGTATTTTCGTCTATTTTAATAAACTTTCACAGATACAAGTATCATAAAAAAAAGGCAGGGGCTTATTGGTATAACACTCTTATACCAAGGGCCTTTTGGTATAAACAAGTCTTCGAAAAATTGATTAAAAAAAGAAAAAACCCTAATCCTCCGTTTAGGTACTGAGTAAAAGGTAAGAAGAGAAATGAAATCGACTTATGACTTATTTCATCTTAGATTTCTCACTAGTTGCAACACAAAAACTTCAAATAAACTGATCCAAATAGCACTATTTGCCTTAATTGAGATTTTTTTTCCCTTTTCCATTTCTTGAAAAACCAAATCAACTCAAATCATAGATTTCAAAATTTTCTCTTCTATTTCTATTTCCTTTCCTGAGGTTTCTCAGCAATCAAACTGAGCTAAGTAAATTTAAAACCTTTCGATCGAAACAATAAGAATTAGAATCTGAAAGAAAAAGAGAACACGTACCGATAATCAATGGCAGCTGGACCCTGAGAATCGTCGACGAGATTCAAAGAGCGGAAACAGAAACTTCTAGAAGCTTCTGACGAGGGTTTTAAGACCACCCTCGTCTTTCCTTCTCTTTTAACGAGTGTGGTTAAAATTTTCACCAGAGTTTTAGAGCACTCTCGGCTTTTTCCTCAGTCCAGTATCGCCGTAGCCCATTTTTATTGCAGCCATACTCTCCTTTTTAGTTATATACAGTTTCCAACATATCAGCATATGCTCATTTTAGTTAAAGTAAGCATGAAGATAAATAGATAATGGTAGGATATTTTAAAAAATTGACCGTAAAATTAGATATTCTTCTAATGGATGTTATGTCAAAAATCACGGCAATCCAATGTCAGCATCTTAAATATATAGAATATGAAAATTTGTCTTAGTTTTTTTTAGTCGCAATTTTGAAAAATTGACTGTTGGATCACTGTGATATTTGGCATGTATGATATACATAAACATAGTACTTAATCCAACGGTAAGTATTTCTTAACTTCAAGTTTATAACAATAAAGACTCAAGCCAGAAGTGCTCCTACTGCAGGACAAAGTGGTTATAACCTTATTAGCTAGTTTGTTTGAAGCTTGACAGGACAGTTTTACCCATTAAATCTCCTATTTAATTTATTGGCATCAAGAGCAGCGTGTATACAATCAATACAAGAGAATTAAATGGTAGAAGCATATGGTTTCGCTGGAAATTAAAATAAATAAGAGAATTAAATGGTATACAATCAATACAATCTGCATTTGTCCATATTATGTAAGGTGCACCTTATAATAGAATTCCCACATCAAATATATAGGTTACAGAAGCAAAACATTTAAACAAGCCACAAGAAACCTACAAGGATATGAGAGAACACACAGACTGAATGGTGGTGAGTATGAGGATTACAAGTGCAAGAATCAGAGAGAGAATTTTCCATGGAGTGTTGAATATAGTGTTGTAATAATCACGTTTCAAAGTTGCCTTCCACCTGTTCCAAGGAGTCCTGCAGTATGCATTCAGATTTTCACTAAGACTAGTAAAATAGAATTTTTGACCCGCGTGAACTTGTCCAGTAATCTTTTCAAACATTCTCAAG
This sequence comes from Hamamelis virginiana, assembly GCA_017140935.1. NCBI lineage: Eukaryota > Viridiplantae > Streptophyta > Magnoliopsida > Saxifragales > Hamamelidaceae > Hamamelis > Hamamelis virginiana. The sequence continues at coordinate 23,518 of JAESVK010062671.1, forward strand.
GTTCCTTCTTCACTCCCTTCTTCACTCCCTCTTAGGCCTGATATAATTCCGCGGTAAAAGAGTAAGTCCACATCCTTGGAAGTCTTAATCATGTCCTTTAGTAAAGCCATATACTGAATGATGTAGGTATCTTCACAATGACTATTTTCGAAGGCAATTAGATTTCGAAACAACATTTCGGTCGTGCCATATATATTCAACTGTGGAATTTCCAGAATTCCATTAGTAAAGTTTATGTCAAATAGAGAACAGCTTGTTTTTGTCTTAAACTTAATGCCAGCCTCATGAAGTTGTGTCAGAGTAGGAGGGCAACAGTATATTTCATTACCTTGACACAATACTTGGGGAAATGATTCCAGGTAAGAATAACGTATGAAATCAACAAAATGTTGTATTTTTGGATTGGAAACTGTAAGAGGAAGTTCAGTCACAATTCCACTATAAATGAAGAGTCTATTGACAAGCTAAAGTAAAGAGGGGATTTCTTCCAGGGTGTAGGGAGAGACGAGGTCAAATAAACCCTTAGGAACAAAGAATGGAAGTTGATTTGCGAGTAAAATCATGTCTCGACCAACCAAGGTGACCATCCATGGCTTATTAAATAAGCGATCACTCTCATCTACCAATCGAGGAAATTGAAACCTCAGTAGACACTCAACAATAAAACTACCATCCACTAGAATCATTTTCACAAATTTATTACTGTTTAGCTTAATGGTTTCTGCTTAACAATTGCGAGCTTTTTCTTCCCATCTTTTTATGACTCAAAATAATCCTCCAAGCTATGCTCAGTCCGATTAAGAAAAGTTTGCAGGTACCTGAATTTATGCTCTTCCATAGCTTGCAAGTGTCTTTTTCCATGGTGAAAAGGGCCGATGGAGACTACTTGAGGCGTGTACACTTTGGAATTTACTTCACGGACTATCTCTGGAACTCTATAGATACTACATTCGGATGAAAGTGGAGACAAGCTTTCTAACATTCCTTTAATCTCAATTAAAACAGCATCCTTTTGTTCAATATTTTGATTTGCCATATGAAAAATTCCGATCTTGCAAAGTGGGTCTCTGTCTTTCAATTTCTTGACTAACCGTAGGAATCTCTTCTATTTTTCCTCCTAACTAGCCTTCTTAGTTCACTGGTGAGAGGCACACAACAATAGATAGATTAGAAAAAACAATCCAACACATTTGTTCCTTTATGCATCATTGAAAATCTTAAAACAATCTAACACATGCACTTGTGCTTAAAGCATAAGGAATTAATCAAATAATGGAGAACAAAAACAATGAATTTCTCAATGAAACTTAAATATATATGCATGTTAGGCTTTGTTACTGTCATGTGAAAATTATCATAATTTTTCACATTGACATTTTTTTGTAAACTGATGATTAAATCATTGTTATTTTTGGCACACATGACACTAATAAGAAGAGTATGTAGTCCACCGGATGATTTTTTAATGTACATATCTCCTATTTAGTTAACAACATCATACTATCTTTAACTAAAATTATATGTGCATAGGATCATTCAAACCATAAACAACGATGTATGTAAGGATTCTGCAATGAAAAGGATATTATATATATATGTGTGTGTGTGTGAAAGAAAGAGAGTGTAGAACCTGCTGTTTTAGTGGGTAGAGAGATGAAGCACCAGGCCGAAGTTTTTGATCTTTAGGAGATGGGATTGTTCTATCAGATATTCATCCTCAACTCTTCGTATATAGGGAACCAAGTTGCTCTGGAAGCAGTCTCAAAGTCGTTTTTCTTGTATTTATTTCCTCCTCTGTTTTCCCACCACCACGTTTTCCTCCTCTGTTTACCCACCACCACGTTCCTGTTGTCAGTTTGTTTATTCTTTCTTGTTGGTGGGGACAAGACAAGAAATGCAAACGAATGCTCCTAACGGTAAAATATGTTATCAATTTAAATGAATTTAGGAGGTCCAAATCCAGCAGCGGGTGTGCAACACGTATGGACTAGATTGAATCCTACCGCTGAGCATCAAAACGAACATAAATGCACCATTTTGGGGAAAATACACTGCTAACTGTAATAAAATTTAAAAATTATTCGAATTTTTTACATAATCCCCACAATAACATATAATTCCCAATTACCACATTAACAAATAATTCTCATATTAATACGTAATCATCAATTCCCAATTGTGTAAAGAATTCCCAGATTTACAAATAATCTCCAATCCCTAATAGGTCAATATCTTTATTTTATGAGTAAAATCGGTTGATTTCAATGTTACATCAATATAATTAAATTATAAAAAATATTTTATATGATGTGTATTTACTATTTAATGCTTTGTCTTTAGGGTGGGGAATGGAGATTATTCCATAAGTTGTGGATTCTTTATTACATTAGGGATTGAGGATTATATTTTATTATGTAGATTATGTACTAATATGAGAATTGGGGATTTTTTGTATTTATTGGGGATTATTAGTAAACCTAGGGATTATATGTTAGCTTATTTGAAAATTTTTACCATTATATAAAACAGTATTTTCGTAAATACTTATGATATTAAGGATATTTTTGACATTTGAGATCCATGAACATCAATACTGTTAAGACGGATCCATTTACGTAATTAGTTAAACACTTAAGTCTATTTCTGTAAAATGCCATTAAAAAATAACAAAAAAAGGGATTAGATCATTGGTGCTATATCACTAGTGACACTTTTTTAAGGGACATTTAGAATGTGGTAGATCATTCTTCTACTTTGTTTTGGTGCACGTTTAGGGCTCATTTGTATTAGATTTTCATAAAATCGGCTTTGGAGCTTAAAATTTCTATTGATTTAATAGATGGGATGAAAATCACTTTTAGATGACTTGTGGGGTGACAGGATGTATTTTTCATAGTACAAGTGATTGTGGCAAAAGTTAGAAAGTTAGGAGGCTCTAACTTTTACCACAATCACTTATGAAAATTTTGATATGTGAAAATATGGTTTGAATATAATTTTAAAGAAATATATGAATAAATAGTTCTCCAAAAATAATTTAAGAAAAAGTTAACACAAACGGACCCTTATATTGGTTTTGACCATGCCTTATATAATTGTTGAATGGGCATGGACATGGACATGGACATGGACGTGGCCATATACAAGAATATAATTATTATTATTATTATTATTATTTTTTGTTTAAAAGACATGATTGAATTTAACAAATCAAACGTTCCCACCAAAATACCAATTTCCTCGACTAATTCTAATCTTATAATTCCAATGGGTTAATTCTGACCAAGAGTAGAATCTATTATGACATTGGAATCTCCTGTTTTTTTCTTTACTTCCAAGCCGATGAGCTTCTTGCAACTCAATATAGCTCAAAAGCTTGCTCCAGATGATGCCATTTGATAAAGGTGCTCTTTTCTAGTGTGCAGAGTCCTGCAAATATTATAATTCGAAGATTACTTTATATAACCTGATTCCTATGATTCCACAGGTTCCAACTAATGAAATAGATTTTTTTTTTTTTACCCAGCATATAGGATTATGTAAAAGAGGCATAGGGCATCACGGTTTTATTTTGATCAAAACTTTCATGCTCTACACTCAATAAATTAGGAAGCTTTTGTTCATCAAAGTGGGTTTTGTTGCTGTAGCTAGTGGAGGGCTTTGTTGTAGAGGGGTTGAATTTGTAAATGTTGTCTCTTTAATGAATTAATATAATCTGCTTTTGCCTATAAAAAAAAAAAAAAAAGGTTTTGCTTGTTCGTTTCCTTTTTCTATGTTTTTTCATTAAAAATTTGAATGGAGTAGATAAATACTAATCTCCTTTGAGTGAACGTTTTCTGAATGAAATTTATATGTTGTTCATGATTTTTTATGTTTTAGTTTGAGCTTGTGATTTTTTATCCCCAATTATATGTAATGAAATCTAAATGATAAATCTCTAAAAAAATATGAATTCTTTATGTTTAAGGATTTAAATAACTTTATGCCATCCCACAACCCAAAATCCTCAAACACAAGACCAAACCCAAATGCATTTGTAATTTTTTATCCCCACATTATGTAATATAAAACAAAGAGTAGTATTATATCAGAGTAATTTTCTTATGAGGACTTCTTTATGTGAGAACTTGATTTTTTTATCAATGAAATATGAGAATTTTGGAAAACCGACCATTGGATTAGATACTATCCAATGTATATCATGCGTGCCAAAAAACACAGTGATCTATATGTGTATTTTAAGTTGATAATAATTTTTTGTAACAATTATGTTATTTTTGTAGTTTGAAGATTATCAAATTGGAGCTACAAGAAATGAAGGATGGATGAAGTTAATCTTTTTTTTTTTTTTTTTTTTTTGGTGGGTTTATTTTGGAAAGGAATGAATGTGGAAGAAATATGTACTTTTAAGAACTATATACAAATAGTTCTTTTTAGTGTTTAGAACTTTCAAATTCATAGAATGTAAAGAATATGATTTTGAGAATTTATTTTAATGGAATGTGCATTTTTCTTCATGTTAGCGGTAACTTTTATATGATGCATATGAAGATTATTTCAAACAAGCCAAAAAAAATAAATATATATATATATATATATATATATATATATATATATATATATATATATATATATATATATTTGCGGCATTTTTAAAACGTCGTAGAAATGGTTAAAAAGTTTTTTAAAGGCGTTTCTCAAACGCCGCAAAAACACTTTTAAAGGCGCTTTTTAAACGCCGCGAAAACACTTTTAAATGCGCTTTTTAAACGCCGCGAAATGTAGTATTAAAGGCGTTTTATAAACGCCTCGAAAGACCAAAACTTATTAGGGCGGTTCGCCGGAAGGCGTTTTATGCGGCGTTTTTAAAACGCCTCGAAAGGCTATAGAAGACGTTTTTAAAACGCCTCAAAAGGTCTTTTTTCTTGTAGTGTGTACAAGACAAGTTGGATGGTATACCCATTTTCGTGATTAGAAAATGGCAGAGAGCTAAAGCGCTCCTATTGGCCGCGCCCTAGTCCTTCTGTTCACTATCTACCTGTCTTGCCCTGACTACCCCTCCCTTATAAAAGGAGGGAGTTAATATCATTTTGAGGCATCCAACAACCAGAGAGAGAAAGGACTTAAATACGTGTTGCTCATATCTTTGCAATCCTAGGTGGGTGTCGATAGAAGTGACCTTCATCAGGTCGTGCCTTAGAAGTGGTCACTGTGACCTGCGATCTATTCCCCTTCTCTCCCATCCAATTCTACCTTTGTCACTTAAAGATACTGCGACAATCCCTCAAGGTCACCATCCTACGACAGTCTTGACGATCGCAAGAGCCTCCTCAGTTTTCTATGTAAACAAAGTGATTGTGGCAAAAGCTAAGGGGCTCTAACTTTTACCACAATCACTTATGAAAATTTTGATACGTGAAAACATGGTTTAAATATAATTTTAAAAAGATATATGAATGAATAGTTCTCCAAAAGTAATTTTAGAAAAAGTTAGCACAAAAGGACCCTTATATTGGTTTTGACCATGCCTTAGATAATTGTTGAATGGACATGGACGTGGACGTGGCTGTGGCCATACACAAGAATATAATTATTTTATTTTATTTTTATTTTTATTTTTTTGTTTAAAAGACATGATTGAATCTAACAAATCAAACATTCCCACCAAAATACCAATTTCCTCGACTAATTCTAAGCTTATAATTCCAATGGGTTGATTCTGACCAAGAGTAAAATCTATTATGACATTGCTCCAGATGATGCCATTTGATAAAGTTGCTCTTTTGTAGTGTGCAGAGTCCTGCAAATATTAGGTGCCGCACTAGAAAAGCATATTAGTCATAGATAGCAATTTTATAATTTGAAGATTACTTTGTATAGTTATCCAAATATGGAGTGTGTGCACTAGTAGTTCTTTTACATAATAATATAATATAACCCGATTCCTATGTAAAAGAGGCATAGGGCATCACGGTTTGATTTTGATCGAAACTTTCCTGCTCTACACTCAATAAATTATGGTTAGTGTCCTCCACCATATATTGCCCACAAAAAAAGGCATGGGATGGAGTGGTTTTAACTCAACTTGAATTGGTTCAGCTCTCAATTTCCCAGACAGAATCTATACATTTGAATTGATTCGTACCCCAAGTCATCCAATTGACCCAGTCAGATCCATATTATAAGGGTTTATATGATATGGATCCTGGAGTATGTATCTTGTAATGGATATGGGTCCAAGTTTATATACATGGATTGCAAATTTTAACATAATTTACCAACTGATACTAGCCCAGTTGGTGAGGGGGCTGGGCTGGGGTTTGTAAGGTCTCAAATTCGAGCCACAATATTAGCATTGTTTGTAAATAGTTTGATTTGTATTGTATAATTGATAATCTTCCTTGTACCCAAAAAATAATAATAATAATAATAATAACATAATTTGGATTTCTGTAATGCTATATATCCCAAAAAAATTTAACAAAAGTTACATAAAACGTTTTCCTTTGGATCAGTATTCAGGCATTTATCAAAAGCCCAAGAGATTTATGTATTCATTTTGCTGAATAATCCATGCCACAGTTAATGGAAGCCTTCAAATCTGTTATTGATGATGGCTGCCATCAGCTTTTTTTGCATTTATGTTGCCCTTTTTTCATTTGATTTAATTCTAATTGTCAATGGCTCAATGCTTTTATTGTGCAGGTAAATGGGGTTGGTTAAGTTCATTCGGTTTTGTCGTTGATCAAAGTGGATTCTGTTGCTGGTTAGGAAGCTTTTGTTCATCAAATTGGGTTTTGTTGCTATAGCTCAGTGGCGGAGCCACATGTTATCTAGGGGGTGCCATGACACCCCTTGACTTTTAGAAAACCTTTTATATAATTTATATAATATTATTGTAAAAATTGTATTATTTTTATATATTGTATGCCTTAGAAATTAAGTTGGCACCCCCACACCCAACCTTAAATTTAAAACATTTTTATACATAATATATTTTGTCTATATTTTATTAAACCTAAATAGATATTAGTTTTTATTGTACAAAAAAAAATACTAATTTTATTTTTCTAGAGAAAACTTAGTCTTAAATCTTAATATACTTTTCATGCCTAACTTTTAAATTTTTCATTTTTAAATTTTGGCACCCCCAATAACAAAATCCTGGCTCCGCCCCTGCTATAGCTAGTGGAGGGCTTTGCTGTAGAGGGGTTGAATTTCTAAATGTTGTCTCTTTAATGAATTAATATAATCTGCTTTTACCAATAAAAAAAGGTTTTGTATGTTCGTTTCCTTTTTCTATGTTTTTTTCATTCAAAATTTGAATGGAGTAGATAAATACTAATCTCCTTTGAGTGAACGTTTTCTCAACGAAATTTATACGTTATTCATGATTTTATATGTTTTAGTTTGAACTTGTGATTTTTTATCCCAAATATATGTAATGAAATCTAAATGTATAAATTTCTAAAAAGATATGAAATCTATATGCTCAAGGATTTAACTAACTCTATGCCATCCCACAACCCCAAATCCTCAAACACAAGGCCAAACCCAAATGCATTTGTAATTTTTTATCCCCAACATATGTAATGAAATTCGAATGTATAAACTTTTGAAGAACATGAAACCTATATGTTTAAGGGTTTAAACAATTTTACGTCATCCTACGATCCAAAATCCTCAAACATCAAGTCAAACCCAAATGCGTTTGTGATATTTTTTTCTCAACATATGTAATGAAATTTGAATGTATAAATTTCTTAAAAAACATAGAATCTATATGTTTAAAGGTTTAAACAGCTTCATGCCATCCCACAACACAAAAATCCTCAAACATCGAGCCAAAACCAAATGTATTTGTGATCTTTTATCCCAACATATGTAATGAAATCTAAATGTATAAATTTCTAAAAAAACATGAAATCTATATATTTAAGGGTTTAAAAAATCTAATCTTTTTGGATCAAGAAGCGCTGGAGATGTGATACACTCCGGCGCAAGATGGTACACTACAGCACGAAACAATGAACTCCAGCACAAACCCATGATGAACTCAACAATATCCGCAGCACTCCAAGAGTAGAGATCGTGATTCTGGTAGTAAAGCTTGCTTTTGTTTCCTTTTTTGTTTTGAAATAAACATATTCCCTTTTTCAGTGGCATTTTCACGGAATGTAGTGGCATTTTTTTTTTTGGGAATGCATATGGATCGCATCTTAGACTCTTTTTATTAATGAACAATTTTGTCTGAAAATATGAACAAGGGACGTAACGAGTTAGCACCGTTTTCATTGGACCTAATACTCCAAAACTCTAATAGAAAGGACCTTAAAATTTTCTAGGTGTCTCATCTTGGTTGCCTTCAAATTTATTTGCCTTGTATTCCATTTCCTATTACAACTATTGTTTCTTAAAATTTTGGTCTTGGCCGGTCTTAGGGTGCATGTCGGTTTGATTTAGAGTAAAATTGGAAATGGACTAATCTAAATCGATTCTACAAAACCTGAACATGCAATTCAAACTGACCCTAGCATAGAGTTGAACCAAAATCAAGTTGGTTCGGTTGGGTTTCCGAGCTTGGAGCATCACATAAACCCTCTGTGAAACAGTGTATATATAAATAAATAAATAAGACTTTTTTAGCCAAAAGTCCCCCTAATAAGATCAATAATCCAATAGATCCTTGAATAGTTTTGATAACCCATTAAGTCCTTCTATAGTTGATCAAAATCTTTGAAAGTAGCAAAAAAAAATTTAAAGAAAGATTTGCGCGCCCTCAATTTTTTATTATACGTATAATTAATGTGTTTTTAAATTTCTTTATCCATCCATAATTAATGTGTTTTTAAATTTCTTTATCCATCCAAAACGTTCCTGTCCCACGTTATAGTTTGAGTTATTTTAGGAATCTAAGACTGATTGTTTCTTTCCATTTTTTTTTTTTTTTTTTTTGTTTATTATTGTTTTTAAATTTTTCATGGACAAGGTGACCAATGGGTTTTGTTCAAAACACAAAACAATAAACTCCATAGCCAAAGTGATTTAAGCTTCAAACCACATTACATATGCTATATGTTTAGTCTTATATGAAATCCATCAGATACGTGCTGTGGACATAAAAAATCATACCTTCTTATGGGTCCAAGAGAACAAAGACTGTGTGACAGACTAAACTTATAGTCCAGTTATTACCATGGTTTCCGGCGAAGCAGTTTATATATCCGGCGCGAAACGGCATGATAGAACCCACGAACCTATATTTGGGTGGGTTCAAACTCAAACAACATTACATATTATTTCCTCTTCGGCTTTTATATGCAAAGAAACACATATGTGTTGTTAGGACCCAAAAACTTTTTACCTTTTGTGTCAAAACCACTGGTTTGTATATGTCAGCTACTCTCCGACGATGTTTTCCGGCAATTTTTTCCTCTCTGGCAACTATCCTTCACATGTTTGGCAGCACCTCAAGCGTCATAGGCGTCCACATTTGATTTGATATGGAGATGACGTATGCTTCTATACGTTTTGATTTAAATTTCAAATTAATTTCTGGTTGTAATTTCTGGGATTTGTCCCCGTTCTATCCCGTTTATGGAAAGTGCATATACTTTTATATTTTTATTCGATTTATGCAATTTCGGCTAGATGGTTTAAAAAAAGGGCAAAAATGTCACATATAAATATTGAGGGACCTATTGGGCTATGATTTTTTTTTCTTGGACTTATTGGTCTAAATCTTATATTCAAAGGACCTATAACTAAACAATCCTACAAAAAAAAAAAAAATGGTAAGCTTCTTTAGGCACATAAAATCTACAAAAATTAAAACTAAAACTAAAAGAAAAATGCTAAGTGGACGAAATTATAGACCAAATTTTTTAAATCAAATGTTGTGTTTGCAAGATATCTCATCTACTTTTGTGGATTTTTAAAATGCACAGAAATTGAGACTGTATGATTCTGAAACATCATTTGGTTCGAAAATTTTGATCTAAGATTTGGTCCATTTAGCATTACTCAAACTAAAATACTGATTAGCATTCAAATTGATAGCATATTAAATGGTAGAAGCACGTACAAGGTTTCACTGGAAAATAAATAAGAGAATATATTAAATCAACATATGAAGCAAAACATCTAAACAAGCCACGACTCACGACTAACCTATAGGGATATGAGAGAACACACAGCCTGGATGATAGTGAGAATGAGGATTACAAGTGCAAGAATAACAGAGAGAACTTTCCATGGAGTGTTAAATATAGTGTTGAAATAGTCGCGTTTCAAAGTTGCCTTCAACCTGTTTGTAGGGGTCCTGCAGTATGCATTTAGATTTTCACTAAGACCATTCCAATGGAAGTTTTTAGTACCAGAAACGCCAGTAGCAATGTTTTCAAATATTCTCAATATGTATTCCCTGCTAGAATTGACCCCCCCAAGAATTTCGTGATGAATGAGTAAATCCACATCCTTGGTAGTCTTAATCATGTCGTAGAGTAGTTCCATATAATTAACGATGTGCACATCTGTGCAGTGATAATCTTCAAAGGCAATGAGATTTCGTAATACAGTTTCCGTGTCGTCAGATATGAACAACTGCGGAATTTCCAGAATTCCATTACTGAACTTGATGTCAACCAAAGAACAGTTTTTTTTCATCTTAAACTTAATGCCTGCCTCATGAAGTTGTGACACGGTGGGAGGGCAACAATATATCTTATCTCGGCACTGTTCTTCCATAAATGACTGCAGGTAGGAACAGCGCATAAAGTCAACAAAATGTTGTATTCCAGGATCGGAAACTATATCAGGAAGTTCCTGTGTAATTGATGGTCCATCGAATAAATTCTTTACAAGCTCAAAAAAAGAGGGCATTTTCAACGGGATAGTCACAGAGTGAGATAAAAGGTTAAATAAACCCCCAACAACAAAGAGTGGAAGTTGATTTTCGAGTAAAAGCATGTCAACAACCACGTCTCTATACATCCATGGCTTATTAAATATGCGATCACCCTTATCTACCAAATGAGGATATTGAGACCTCAGTAGACACTCAACAATGAAACTACCATCCACTAGCATCATTTTCACGAAGTTATCACTGTTTAGTTCAATGGTTTCTGCATAATAATTGCGAGCGTTTTCTTCCCATGTTTTTACGACTTCAAAATAATATTCCAAGCCCTGGTCTGTTCGATCAAGAAAACTTTTCAAGTACCTCAATTTATGCTCTTCCATGACTTGCAAGTGTTCTTTTCCATTGTGAAAAGGGCCGATGGAGACTACTTGAGGAGTGTACGCTTTTGAATTTATTTCACGGATTTTCTCTGAAACTCTATAGATACAACATTTGGATGAAAGTGAAGACAAACTTTTTAACTTTCCATCAATCTCAGTTAAAATATCTTCACTTTCCTTATTAAGATTTTCCATTCCAATTGCAACGTGGGCCTCTCTTTCAATTTCTTCACTAACCGCACAAATCTCTTCCATTTTGTTTTTTAAAACTTCTTTTCGCTACCTAGTTAGAGACACCAGACAACAATAAATTAGGAAAAAACACACAAAATTCTAACACATTTGTTCATTTATGCATCATTGAAAATCTTAAAACTCCATATACTTGTGCTTATAGCATAGGAAAAAAAACAATTTCTTAAAGAAGATTAGATATAAATGTTTTGCTTTGTCACTGATCATCACAGATTAAGAGAACACAAATGCTAAGTTAATGGATTGGATTCTGACTGAAATGCAAACTGATAATCTGGATCTAGTAAGGATGGTTTAATCCGTAAACCTGATTGAAATCCGAATCCAAAAGATCCTTAGTGGATGGCCCAAATATGAATATAGGGTCTTCTAATCAAATAATGATCCATCTAAAGTATGTTGTATATATAGATACTACATTCGGATGAAAGTGGAGACAAGCTTTCTAACTTTCCTTTAATCTCAATTAAAACGGCATCCTTTCGTTCAATATTTTGATTTTCCATATTAAAAATTCCAATCCCAATTGCAAAGTGGGTCTCTGTCTTTCAATTTCTTGACTAACCGTAGGAATCTCTTCTATTTTTCCTCCTAACTAGCTTGCTTAGTTCACTAGTGAGAGGCACACGACAATAGCTAGATTTAGGAAAAACAATCCAACACATTTGTTCCTTTACGCATCATTGAAAATCTTTAAACAATCCAACATGTTATGTGGGTGTCTTGAATTAAAACCCGTTTGCGACCCGGCGACCCGATTAATGGGCTAATGGTGAGGTTTCCTCACTTTAGCCATGGGGGTCCGATTTGGACATGTGGTTCGACCCGACCCACTTATGTTAATTAGGGCTTCGGTATATAAGGGTTTTTAGAAGGGTTTCTTTTGCACGGATTAGGTTTTGTATTCGCTTGAGCCGCACAGCTCTTCTTCACATAGTGAAATTCTCTCGTCGTCGCTACCCCGTGGATGTAGGCTATTTGCCGAACCACGTAAATCGTGTGTGCATTGTGTGATTGATTATCTCTTCTCGTTTTCTTATTTACTTTGATTAATTCGTTGTGGTCATAAAATCTCGAATCGTTTGTCTATTTCATAACACAACACATGCACTTGTGCTTAAAGCATAAGAAATTAATCAAAGAAAAAACAAATTTCTCAATGAAACTTAAATATATATGCATGTTAGGCTTTGTTACTGATCATTAGAGATTAACAGAACACATGCATGTACTAAGTTCTGCATAAATGTTAACCCAAGTTACTGAGGTGTACCAATTTGGACCTGTCAATGGATCGAATTTGACTTGAATGCATACTGATAATCTAGATTTAGTAAGGATTATCTAATTCATTAACGTGATTACAATTCAAGTAAGAATTATCCGGCCCAAATATTAATATAGGGAGATCTAATCCAATAAAGTCATGTCTAAACTAATTCAATGTCAGTATCTCAAAAACAGTGTCATGTAAAAATTATCACAATTTTTCATATTGACATTTTTTTTTTATAAACTAATGATTAAATCATTGTTATTTTTGGCACACATGACACAATTAGTTGACAACAACATACTATCTTTAACTAAAATCATATCTGCATAGAATCATTCGGATAAACCTAATTGAAATCCGAATCCAAAAGATCCTTAGTGGATGGCCCAAATATGAATATAGGGTCTTCTAATCCAATAATGATCCATCTAAAGTATGTTGTATATATAGATACTACATTCGGATGAAAGTGGAGACAAGCTTTCTAACTTTCCTCTAATCTCAATTAAAACAGCATCCTTTCGTTCAATATTTTGATTTGCCATATTAAAAATTCCAATCCCAATTGCAATGTGGGTCTCTCTCTTTCAATTTCTTGACTAACCGTAGGAATCTCTTCTATTTTTCCTCCTAACTAGCTTGCTTAGTTCACTAGTGAGAGGCACACGACAATAGCTAGATTTAGGAAAAACAATCCAACACATTTGTTCCTTTATGCATCATTGAAAATCTTAAAACAATCCAACACATGCACTTGTGCTTAAAGCATAAGAAATTAATCAAAGAAAAAACAAATTTCTCAATGAAACTTAAATATATATGCATGTTAGGCTTTGTTACTGATCATCACAGATTAAAAGAACACATGCATGTGTACTAGTTCTGCATAACCGTTAACCCAAGTTACTGAGGTGTACCAATTTGGACCTGTCAATGGATCGAATTTGACTTGAATGCATACTAATAATCTGGATTTAGTACGGTTAATCTAATTCAGCAACGTGATTGGAATCCAAGTAGGAATGATCCGTCCCAAATATTAAAATAGGGAGATCTAATCCAATAAAGAAGTGTCTAAACTAATCCAATGTCAGTATCTCAAAATATAGACGCTGAAAAACAGTGTTCTGTCATTCTGTGATTAATTTTTCACATTGACATATTTTCATAAACAGGTCATTAAATCATTGTTATTTTTGACACAAATGACACCATAAGAAGAGTAACTAGTCCACCAGATAATTTTTAAAAGTACATATCCCACAATTAGTTAACAACATCATACTATCTTTAACTAAAATCAAATGTGCATAGGATCATTCCGATAAATAGATACATAAAAAACGATGTATGTAAGGATTCTGCAAAGAAAAGGAAAGCGAAAAGGATATTTTATATATATATGAAAGAAAGAGAGTGTAGAACCTACTGTTTTAGTGGGTAGAGAGATAAAGCACCAGGCCGAACTTTTTCACCTGTAGGAGATGGGATGGATTTGTTCTATCAGATATTCATCCTCAACTCTTCTTATATAGGGAACCAAGTTGCTCTGCAAGTCGTCTCAAAGTCGTTTTTCTTATCTTTATTTCCTCCTCTGTTTTTTCACCAAGTCGTCTCAAAATTATTACAGTTTGTTTTTTCATTTTTGTTGGTGGGGACAAGACAAGATTTTTTTTCACCAAGTCGTCTCAAAGTTGCCTAGAAAATTTGCTCCTAAATTGTAGGAATTTAGGAGGTCCAAATCCAGCAGCGGATGTGCAACACGTATGGACTAGATTTGAATCCTACCGCTGAGCATCAAAATGAACATAAAAGCACCGTTTTGGGTAAAAGGGCTTGCGCTTAACGAAAGTCAACACCCAAATGGGGTTAGGTTTTTTTTTTTTTTTTTTTAATCAAAACCCATCAAAATGTAGAGGAAGATCCCTCTCTTCCCTGTTATCTCTGTAGATCATACGAATTTTTTATTATTATTATTTTATTTTATTGTTATTTTCTGATTAATTATATGTGATTTACTATTCATAAATTTGTGATTATGAACAAAATTGGTAATTGTATAAAAATTGGAATTGTTGATCATTAACAAATTTGAGAATTCTTTTTCAAAATGGTGATTATGTGTTCTGAAAGGGCATTTTCGTCAGAAAAATATATTTCCATAAATATTTCAATATGAGCTTCATTTCCATAATTGATTAAAATTTCAACAATATTGAAGTAAAATGTCCTAAATATATCCATAATCAATTCAATTCTTGTACTTTTTCTTAGGAATGATCGAATTTTTTTTTTTTAAAGAAAATGACATTTTACGTCAATGGACCTGTGTATTTAAAAATAACATTAATGGACCCGTCTTAATAATATTTACATTAATGGACCTATCACTATCTTTTTGGACGAAAATACCCTCCTAACGGTAATAAAATTTAAAAATTATTCGAATTTTCTACATAATCCACACAATAACAAATAATCTCCAATCACCACATTAACAAATAATTCTCTTATTAATACATAATCCTCAATCCCCAATTGTGTAAAGAATTCTCAGATTTACAAATAAATGAATAATCTACAATCTCTAATAGGTCAATATCTTTCTTAAATGAGTCAAATCGGTTAACTTTAATGTCATATTAATATAATTAAATTATAAAAAATATTTGATGTGATGTGTATTTAATGCTTTGTCTTTAAGGTGGGAAATGAGGATTATTCGATAAGTTTGAGATTTTTTGTTACATTAGGGATTGGGGATTATATTTTATTATTGAGATTATGTACTAATATGGGGATTGAGGATTTTTTGTACTTATTGGGGATTATTAGTAAACTTAGGGATTATATGTTAGCTTATTTGAAAATTTTGACCATATATAAAATGGTATTTCTGTGAATACTTATGATATTAAGGGTATTTTAATCATTTGAGGTTCATGAACGTAAATATTATTTAGACGGGTCCATTTACGTAATAAGTTAAACACTTAAGTCTATTTCCGTAAAATGCCATTAAAAAAAAAAGAAAAAAGGGATTAGATCATTGGCGCTATATCACTAGTGACACTTTTTTAAGGGACATTTAGCATGTGGTAGATCATTCTTCTACTTCGTTTTGTGCACTTTTAGGGCTCATTTGCATTAGATTTTCTTAAAATCACTTTTGGAGTTTAAAATTCCTATTGATTTAAAGGATGGATGAAAAAATTTTCATAGTACAAGTGATTGTGACAAAAGTTAGGGGGCTCCAACTTTTACCACAATCACTTATAAAAATTTTGATATGTGAAAACATGGTTTGAATATAATTTTAAATAGATATATGAATAAATAGTTCTCCAAATGTAATTTTAAAAAAAGTTGACACAAACGGACCCTTATATTGGTTTTGACCATGCCTTAGATAATTGTTGACTGGACATGGACGTGGCCATATATAAGAAGATAATTATTATTATTATTATTATTTTCTGTTTAAAAAGACATGATTGAATCTAACAAATCAAACATTCCCACCAAAATACCAATTTCCTTGACTAATTCTAAGCTTATAATTCCAATGGGTTGATTCTGACCAAGAATAGAATCTATTATGACATTTGAATCTCCTGCTTTTTTCTTTCCTCCCAAGCCATCCAATTCACCTAATTATGGAGTGTGTGCACTAGTAGTTCTTTTACATAATATAACCTGATTCCTATGATTCCACAGGTTTGATTTTGATATGAACATTGATAATTTCTTAGGAACTTTGTAATTTTGATATGAACATTGATAATTTAGATATGAACATTGATAATTTCTTAAGAACTTTGTAAAAAGTCAACTAGTTTTAATTTCTTTGTTATCTTATGATACTTAATCATGCCTCGTAAAAGAAAGTTTAGTTCTGGACATAAAAAAGGGAAAAAAAAAAAAAAAAAAGATAGAAGAATTTCGGTTTATGATTTTAGGAATGACATATGCAGTATGCTTCCAAATTTTGTGTGATTACTAGTAAAGTAAATTCAAATATAGGTGCA
>JAESVK010062674.1:0-22258 GCA_017140935.1 Hamamelis virginiana
AATATACTAAAACTACATCAATTCCTCGACGTCCTTCTCTTATGTCGATGCGACGGTTCAGCATCATCCTCACGTCTTGCACTTGATCCTGTGCCTAACTGTGTCAGTTGTGAAGGACCAACAGTGAAATCATCAGCTGGTGCTGCAGCTGCAGGTACACGTCCACCGCCTCGTCTTCCGGTTCGACGACCTCTAACCCTTGCTCGACCACCTCTGCCTCGATCCGCAGCATCATGCATGGCTAATTCTCTATTCAAACGATCATGCTCCCCAACATGATCTATTGTGGTTGTGCACATACCCATCACCTCTTCAAATGCAGAACGTGCATAGTCATCAATGTTGTGACGCAACGCCGTAGCACAACGTTTGACAACGGCGATCATAGTGTTAACCTGAAACATATAGAAGTTATGTTTTGTTATACAATTATACATTTTATAATCCAAATATAAGTTTCATACGAAAAGTCACGTGCATGGCCTACCAATGCGTGAGTCCTGGATCCCGATGGCTCATACTGCATCGGAGGTGGCTGCGGTGGCAGCTGAGCCGGAGGTCCAATCCTCCGACGAGTGATGGACCCATACCATGCCATATAAATATCTGTGGCATCAGGAGCATCAGTACGCTGCAGAACTATGTGGTCTGCTCGACTATTCCACAGCAACACATGGGTGACGTGGGTAGTAAACCAGTCTGTGTTACCTCGCCCACGTCTATCTAATGCATGCAAACTCTCTAGAGTGTCACATGGGTCCGGAATATGCTGAGCCAACCCAAACTGTCTCATCACTCTATCAGGTAGATGGAACTCAACGAATGCAAAGCATATCAAGGGAACCCGAGATCTCCACAAATGCTGGCCCTCAAGACAGATAGGTGGAACTGTCAACAAGCGAGCATTGGTGTATGGTTCCCAGATAACCTGTTTATACATGTTCAGACAACATATAAAATTTAGATTACACAAGAAGCCTATTTGGAAAATGAAAATCTTTTTTTTTTAGACTATGAATTATAAACATATAACAGTGAATATTACCTGATGAGCAGCCTGTTGATCCAACTGATCCCGATAGAACTTTAAGACCCCCGTTGGGTTTTCCACGTATGTCCTCTGCTGCAGCCACCTAGCACAACACATTAACATTAAATTAGATGGTAAATCAATTTATATTTCAAAACAAAGTATATATACCTAGCTCCTAATGGAGGTCTATTTGCTGGATCTGCAGCTACATCCTCAGCGACTATCTCTGGCTCTACCTCATCTCCTGCTCCACCAACCAACACAGCATCCACCGCAGGTGGCCCGTGCCCTCGTCGTAGTTGAGGACGGCCAATATGTAACCGCTCCCACGACCATAGCTAAACAAAGATATCCACTATTAATTTTAAGTAACAAATTTAGGTAACTTATATGCATAGTGTTAAGCCACATATACCTGCAGTAAGAGCAAGTTACCACCTATCTGCTTCACTGATATCTGAGACGCTCTACACAAGGCCCTGTATAGATGTGCAAGCGTGGCACTGCCCCAACTGTATATGCTCGTCCGCTGGAGATCGTCCAACAATGGTAGGAACATCAAAGGAACAGTGTCCCCTGATGTATCTGGGAATAGCACCGCCCCAAATAAGTATAAAATGTAGGCCCTAGCATGGAAGGCTGTGATCGCCTCTAAGTGGATGTGTCCCTCTAGCTGATCCGGGAATGCACTGAAGTTGGCTGATAGCCATCGTAGCTTGAGGGAAGATCCAGAGATGTCAGCAGCATTTGGTCTAATACCCAATAGACGCTCACACAGAACAGGCCACTCCTCGTGATGCTGGCTACTGCCTGACACGACATGACCATCGATACGTAGCCCAAGAAGTAATGCTACATCCTGTAATGAAATCGTCATCTCACCTACTGGAAGGTGGAAAGTATGCGTCTCCTGGCGCCAGCGCTCGACTAAGGAAGTAATCAATGGCCAGTCTAATGAAACATGCCCAATCTGACATAATCCATAGAATCCAGCCGCCTGTACTAAAGGTCGAACCCTGTCATGAAGTCTCCATATATGGTGATGTCGACACTGTAAGACGTAATCGCCCTGTACAGTCATTTGATAATTATTATCTAATTGGATTTAATATGATACTAAATAGAGTCAATCTGATACGTAATATGCATAATCTTACCTCACCAATCCATACGGCCTCTGAACGGTGAGACCGTTGCAAATGAAGCACGTCCAAAGAATCAGGACCGGGGTCAATACCCAGTAACTGACGAGGATGTCTCGCTCGACCACCTCGTGTTCTAGCCATTCGTTCTTATACTCTCTGTAATATTAAATCAATCAAGATCAAAAGTAACATGTGAATTTAGTACAAGTAGCAAGCAAATATCCAGGTACATAAAAAGAAATACAATGTTACATATGAAATTATAAGATTCAGGAAACATATAAACAAACATACATTAATATTCCACTATTGCAAATTACATATCAAAAGTTACATATCAAAAGTCTTGTTACATATCAAAAGTTACATAATTTAATTTGTCGAATTTTTGCTTGGACATGTCCTCCTATTGTGGCCACTTTGCTTGCAAATGGTGCACATAACGGTTCCTTGGCTTTCCCTAGCATCCATTTCATTATGAAAGCGCGTTGTTTTCGGTCGGCCTTTTTTTTGTCTCATCCTAGAACCATCCATAATCAACGTTGGCCCTTGGTACATTGGTCGAACTTCCTTGGCAGGTACATGTTGGAATATTGGTGCCCAAGTTAAAACATATTTGCTCATCTTATAAAATTCTCTGATATAAGGACTCCAACTTAAATTTCTATCAGCACATGCAGCCAATACATGGGAACATGGAAAGTGGTAGAGTGTCAATTTCGTACAAGTGCATGTCTTACTCTCCAAGTCAACGAAATGCTTAAAGCCACCCTTGATCCTATCTTGATACCTACGCAACTGAGTTTCAACTTCAAAGTGACCAAGCCTGTGATGAAAAAGCTTAACTTTGTGTCCACCAGCTTTAAGTCCATTTGATTGAAGTCTCAATTGAGCATTAGGGGTTAGACCTCCGGAGCCAACCAATGCAATACGTTCATCCCCCAATTCCCGGCGTTTTGCAAAATATCTAGCAGATCTATAAAATGTGAGTTGTACAAATGCAGTGATTGGAAGAAAACGGCCATTTTTTAGAACGCTGTTGAATATCTCTGACATATTGGTTGTCATAAACCCATACCGCCGCCCCCCATCATGACACAATGCCCAAGACTCGAGAGGAATCTGATCCAACCATTGTTTAACAGCTCCATTTTGAACATGCTCAATTTCAGCAAGCATCCTGTTAAACTTCCTTGGTTGACGTTGCCTGGCCATGTCCTCAATATGCTTCTTCAATCGTTTGTTTTTAAAAGCAGTATTGAAATTACTGACCAAATGTCTGATGCAATATCGATGGTAGGCGTGCGGCTCATTCCATCCAAGTCTATCATGATGCATTGCGTTCATTATGCCAATATGGCGATCAGATATCACGCAAATTCCTTCTCGCCGTGTCACATATTGCCTAATACATGACATGAACCATGCCCAACTGCTGTTATTTTCACCTTCTGTATAGCCATATGCAAGAGGGAATAGCTGATCATTGGCGTCGACGGCCACTGCAATCAAAATTGTCCCCTTGTATTTTCCGTACAAGAATGTACCGTCAATACTAATGAGAGGACGACAATGCTTAAATCCATCAATGGATGGCTTGAATGCCCAAAATACACGCTGCAACATCTCGCAGCTCCCATCTCCGACAGGCAACTTATTCCATACAACAACAGTCCCAGGGTTTGACTGTTGTAATGCTTCCATGTATGCTGGCAATTCTTTACAAGATTCTTCCCATGTCCCAAACAATCGCTCGATCACCTTTTGTTTAGCATACCAAGCTTTTCTATATGAGATTTCATATTGATAAGCCTGCTGAATTATAGCTACTATGGCAGGGACACTCAACTTCAAATCTTTCTTAACAACTTCAAAAATGTGTTGGGCAATAAAAGATGAATCCAATTGGGCATGCCCACGGCCGCCAATAAGAGTGAGACATGTATGGGGCCCACGCAGCGTGACCAATTCAAAGTGTGAACCCACACCATGAGTTGAGGCACGCATGCGCCAACGGCATTCTGGAAACTTGCACTTCAATGCTAGTAAATCGGGAGTTGATTTCACAACTCTAAACTCCTGATTTGCCTTTACATGAAACAGTTTGACAGCATCCTGAACTTCCTTCTTGTTTTTGAAAATCCGACCAACATACAAGCTCTCACCTGTCCCCAAACGCGGATCTTCATCAGGCCATTGACTAAAAACAGCATCATTCGTATATCGTGGATCATCAAATTGTGGAGCAGGTGCCTGCTCATACATGCTACTTGAAAGTCCACCATCGCCCTCCTCAACTTCCTCATCCCCATCAAGTTCAATATCGTCACCCTCCTCGACATCCTCCCCATCTTCGTCTTCATCGATAACATTGTTGTTCGCACTGGCATTCAATAAGATAGGATCAAAGTCCTCGTTCTCTACCATCTCAGGGATTATATTCAAATCGACTTCACCTCCTGCTATCATAGAGCTACTCCCACCGGCTGTACCATATTGATAATTTGATTGACTGCATTGTTCATATGATGGAGCAATTGTGCACACATCAAAATTTATCATATTAGAGAGTCGGTGGGACCCTACTGCATATAAGGTTTTCCCCAAGTAAAGCTCAGCAACTCGCATATCCTCATTTATCATACTAAACATAGCAATAACTGAACGATCGTCAATAAGAGGCAACGCAATGAACTTTTTGGGGTTGTTCGCCACGAGAAATCTACCAGTTACTTCTATTTCGTATTGTCGTCTTTCCCACCCTGTAATATCATGCATCTGGTCCTTCAACTCAGACAACTTGATATTTTCAAAAACTCTTAGTGCTCTAGGCGGAGGTCCCTCATATTGAATGCCTTCAGGCCCCATTTTTGTCTCCCCATCCCAATAGCATAACACGGTGACATACCGTGTATTCATTGTTCTGTATAGATTACGAAAGTTCAGTCATAGGTGTTACAAATTATACAAATATTAAAACCATTGGAATAATAGGCAATCATGCAAAACTGTATTAGATGGGTCAAAAGTCTTGTTTTGGCCTTGGGGCTACTATTACAAAATATTCACTTTTTTATATTTATTTTTATTTTTATTTGGGTCTTTTGGATTAGGGGTCTTTAGGGGTTATTCCTTTTTAGGATTTTGTGGAGTGAGGCCTTCTTTGGGAATTATAAAACCTAGATCAAAGGATCCTCGTTCCCAATATACTCCCTTTCTCCCAATTTATGTGATCACATTTCCGTTTTACGATGTTCCAAAATATGTGATAACTTTGACTTTTCAAATTAAATATTAGAATGAATTTTTCATGATGCCCTTATTGATAGGCTCCTAGTTTGGTTACTCGAACACAAACGCCTATGGTCAAATGCCTCATGATGGTTGAAACCCATGATTCTTAGTGTTAATTATTGATAAGCTGACCCCATCAAACGTGGTCATTTCATTCCAAACATGCAAATTGCACACATTTTGATGACTCAACATTTTTATATATTGCCCTATGGTCACTAGAATTTGATGAAGAGTTCTTGTGTGAAAAGATTGGCTTGTGTTAAGGAACAGTAAACCCTTAAAATAAAGGGTTAGAAAAATCACAAAAGTAAAAAAAATAAATAAATAAAAAATAAAAAGAGAATAAATTAAACCCTAGCTATCGTAGCTTGAGGGAAATGGGAATGGTCCAAATGTGTATATATAATGGGTTACATAGAATCTCTAATGGGTACATATTTGGACTACTAGTTTGGGATTTTAAATCTACGATCATATGCCTAGGATTAATTAAAGCCTATATATAATTTGTGGCAAAGAGGAATTTGTCCACAACTCCACAATTGAATGAATTCGATCTTTATGCTTCAGTTCTAAAACATTTAATCAACTTATACTGTCCATGATAACTATTTGAAACACATGAAAATCTATTCATTTAAATAAATTTGCCTGATAACTATTAAATAAATTTGCATGATAACTATTTGAAACACATGAAAATGATAAATCATTTTTTCTATAAATCTGTTCAGCCTTGTATATATATATATATATATATATATATATATATATATATATATAACTCATATAGTCACCACAGACGATCTAATTTGTGGTATGTGTCTCTTTGCGAATATAAAATGTGTCACGAGACAATGCAGAAAAATATCAAATGCGAATATCAAATGTGTTACTATGCGAATAATACCATATGCAATTACGATGCAAATCCTATGCCGCGTCACATGCGAATAATTATTTTTCATAATTAAATAATATGCGAATATAAAAATCCTATTACTATGCAATAAAAAATAACCGTAAAACACAGTCTACACAATGGCAGTGAGAGAGAGAGAGAGAGAGAGAGAGAGAGAGAGAGAGAGAGAGAGAGAACCGTCTGTGTTTGGGGGGTTTTGGGGGTTTTGGGGTTATCTGAAACTTCACGAGTAGAGGAAAAGAGCTTTGATGCTTCTAATCCGGCGAGAATGGAAAACGGGGTTCGATCTGCAGCGGTTACTGGCGTGTTTGGTCGGCGACGTCGTCGGAGAAGTCGTCGTAGTTGAGTCTCGGGGACCCACGGTACTGTCGCGAAGTGAAGGCTGTTGGAAAACGTTTTTGATGCTTCAAATCCGGCGACAATGGCGAAACGGAGCTCGAACAGGCCGTTACCGGCGTGTTTGGTCGGCGAGTTCGTCGGAGAAGATCGGAGAAGACCGGCGAACACTCGAGACTCGGGACCACAACTTCTGTCGCGAACTGAGGGGACCACTGCCTTTTTTAACTTTTTTACTTTAGCATAAACCGCTGTTTCAAACAGCGGTTCTTTAAAAGTAACCAATAACCGCTGTTTGAAACAGCGGTTTATTGTCTTTGACCGGGTCAGAGGGTCACTTTTGTATATATTTTTTTCAGACGGTCATATTTGTATATATTATTTTTTATACGGTCATTTTGGAAAAAAACTCAAAAACCCCATATGTAGATAAATCAATGTGGGGCCGGCACTTGCCAACTTTGTTATGTACTTTTTGTTTTTTTTCTTTTCTTTTTGGTCTAACTATCTAAGGAACTTGCCAACAATTGATGGGATATGCATGACATTATTGAGGCAGAGGACCACCCCAAGGAGCCTACTGTCTTAAAGAGATAAGGCTTATGTATATATATATACACGTACACGTATATGTATATATATAAATAATGCTTTTTGAAATTTTTTTTTAATAATATAAATAATGTTATTTTACTAAGAAAAAGTATGGTGTAAATGGTTTTGCAGACTGCATTGAGCTGGCTTTACGTGTATCCCGAAGGAATTCGTGACTTTCTGTTATATGTTAAGGGAAAATACGGCAATTGGCCTATTTACCTTACTGAGAATGGTAAAACAATTTTTTTTTTTTTTTTTTCAATTCTTTCATGCTATGAACTTAATTAATTAATCTTATATAACATTATTTATGTGTAATTCAAATTTGTATATATATATATATATATGGTCCATAATATTTTGCAGGTATAGGCGAGGCAAATAATGCTTCTTTGCCAATTAAAGACGCCCTCAAGGATGCAGCAAGGATAAGATCCTACCATGCCCATTTTCAGTATCTTGCACAGGCCATCAAGTGAGTGCCGATGCAAATAAATCACACATTTAAAATTTTAATTTTAAACAAGAATTTTAATGGTGGTGGGAAATTTTTTGCAGGGAGGGCGTTAATGTGAAGGGATTCTATTTATGGGCATTTTTCGACGATTTCGAATGGGATTCGGGTTATTCGGTTCGTTTCGGCATCATTTACGTAGATTTCAAGAATGGATTAAAGAGATACCTCAAATATTCGGCTTACTGGTTGAAAAGTTTCCTCCTCAAATAAAAATGGCATGATCTAACTCATATATGTCTAGACCTTCAATTCTCTGTTTGTGTTGTGTCATTGTGTGTGTGGAGTTGAAGTGCACTCTCTTGTTTAAGCCTCCATCTTAATAAAAATCAACCCTTTTAGCTAGGTCTTTCCAAACCTACCTCTCTCTCTCTCTCTCTCTCTCTCTCTCTCTCCAACAACCATTCCATATGGCCGGGGACTGTTTAATGTATAATTAATCAAGGGTACACATCGGGGTCCATTTCTTATGCAGTGTATATATTATCTACACATGCATGCACGAAATATCATTTCAAGGTAATAAACATTATTCCATGCGAGGAGTGTGGGAACCATTTTTGCACCTTTGACCCACCAAGGGTTTCAAACAAAGAAAAATCAAACAAGGTCTTATGTGGCCCGCACAGCACCTCATGGGATAAGGAAGGCTATTTGCCCCCAAAACTTTCATTCCATTAATTTTATTACGCTAAACACTGACTTTAGCATCATAGCATTCTTAGGCAGGCTCTATACTTGGGCATAGTTACTCAACTCAGCTCCGTAGCATGGAATCCAGCTGGTTTAGCTGCAAGTCCGACCAGTTTAACTGTACAACTGAAGGATTAGAAGAAGGGAACATGCTGGACTCCATCTATGAAGTGGTACAAACTTACGTAGTTGATTCCATAGATGTGAATCATGTACTTAATAATTTAGATGCTCCATTGCCATCATACTTTGTTTTCTTGTTCGTCTTTTCTTGTGGGCCTTTTTGTGTAATGAAATTTGTATCTGAAAAGTCGAAATCTGCCATCTTACTTTTTTTTTTCGTCTTTTAGTATTTTTGAGGTGTTTTTTGTGTAATGAAATTTGTGCCATAGAAGTCAAAAATCCTATATCAAATCATGTTTACATTGGTTTGATAATTTTTACAATTGATTTATAAGGTTTTTGGGAGACGTTCACTGCAGTACCTAATTTCATGAGAAATATTCTTGGTTATTTTTAATTTTTCTATCAAATGACGTGATAATTAATAGGTCATATTATATATTAAAAAAAATCATAGTTTGACCATTTCAAGTATAATTGATTTACCCTTTGTATCTTTATGGTTTAAATTGCAACAATTCACTTTCATAATTTTGATTTGTAGCACTTTGAACCTTTCTGCTAATTTATTATTTGTTTCTTTAACTGAAAAATTGCTATTATTTTTTGTATACAGTATTTATCCTATATATATATATATATATATATATATAAGTCCTTTTCTTATGAGGACATCCTCACGTAACCTTATGTGAGAACTTGGCTTTTTAGCCCATGTAAGAAGGATATTTTGAAAAACCGGCCGTTGGATTGAATATTCTTTCTATGTATAACGTGCATGCCAAAAATCACAATGATCTGACAATCGGTATCTAAAATGCATACTATGAAAACTTATGATAATATTTAATATTGGTCACAGTTTTTCACAGTTTGTATTTTCAAAACCAACCGTTAGATCACTGTGATTTTTGGCATGCATGGCATACATTGAAATAATATCTAATCCAACGGTCGGTTTTCCAAAATTATCATCTTACATTGACTAAAAAGCCA
Organism: Hamamelis virginiana; assembly: GCA_017140935.1. Taxonomy (NCBI): domain Eukaryota; kingdom Viridiplantae; phylum Streptophyta; class Magnoliopsida; order Saxifragales; family Hamamelidaceae; genus Hamamelis; species Hamamelis virginiana. The sequence continues at coordinate 9,657 of JAESVK010062674.1, forward strand.
AGTCCTTATATATATATATATATATATATATATATATATATATATATAATTTTTCTCAATATATTTATAATTTTTTTATTTTTATTTACTGTATGAAGAAAATAATTCACAAAAATTAAAATGTATTCAGAAAAATCATAAAACTTCATCAATATGTTTATAGATACATTAGAAATTTCGGATAAATATTGCATAAAAAATAATGAGCCTAATACCGGCCATCTTTCAGTCAAAATAAAAAAATAGCTAATTCACATAATGGTGCAAATTAGTGTCACAAATCAAAACTATGAGGATCAATTGTTACAAAAGTGTAAAAATATAAATCGGGGATAGTTGAAGAGGTCAAACTGTAACTTTTTCTATTAAATATATAAGCATTATGCTAACCTATTAGCCTTACATCTATCATATTTTGTGAAGTTTGGGAGAGATAACAGATAAGAAAAATTTTGTATTCTACTCCTTTGTGAAAGATAAGAAGTAGGATACCAACAATAATCAAACAAAGCATGGCCTTCAAACTCTATTAAGTACATAGCATTGAAACATATACAAAATATATCAAGAAAAATTATGAAATCAGTATGCTTTTATACATATATATATAGGCGCTATTATCAAGTGCACCTGATGCAAGATGCATTAGGTGCCCTCTTGTAGAGACACCTGCACTTAAAATTTTGGAAAACCAACCGTTGGATTAGATACCCCTATGATTTATGTCATGCCTGTCAAAAATCACAGTGATCCAACGGTTGGTTTCTGAGAAATTGACTGCTAAAAAATGATAACATTTTAAAGAACAAAAAAGTCATAATTTTTCAAAGTTACATTTTCCAAAAACCAACCGCTGGATCACTATGATTTTTGACAGGCATGACATACATGATAGGAGTATCTAATCCAACGGTTAGTTTATCAAAATTTTTATTGCAAGTGACTCTACAAGTTGCATCAGGTGCACCTGATAATAGCTCAAGCAGAGAATCCAGACTCATATATATTGCAATTAGGTAACTATCCCAAAATAATGCATTCTATTGCAGCAAGAAAAATTCCAAAATTCACCAATAAACAATTCAAGATGTTGAAAGGGTCACTTGATTTTCTCATAACAAATTACTATATCTCAAGTTATGCAAGTAAAAATCATCTACCGATAGTATCAACCTGAGTGTCATAACTCATAACTGCATTACGTTTTCAAGTGAGATGAAAAATTAGTTTAGTATTTTTTTTTATCATCTATTTGAAATTAATTTAAAAATATTAAGGAGAAAGAAAAGGGAAATAATTTAATAAAATAATTTAAAATAAATTTTAGTATTTTTTTTCATTCTTTAATGGAGTTCGGTTAGTGGCTCTGATTATCTCTCTGGCTTGTTGTGAGTGTAAGAGGCATATTTTGAACTTACCATAAAATAGATATTTTTGTGTTTTTTATTTCACCTTTATTAATGGCTAATGCACATGTGATATAGTCAGCCCCGCCACTTGAACACTAAAGGATAAAATTTTTTTTAGCAATAATTTTATTTTTCTCATTCATTTTTTTAGCAATAATCACATCGATCCAACTTGATTAGTGTTTCTTTAATGTCACTATAAGAAACTGTGACTATGTTGTTTTTCAAATTATCAACAATTTTTTTTTTTTGTAAGTTTTTTCAGAAGCTGACTGTTGAATCACTGTAATTTTTAACAGGTGCGACATATATGACAGGATTCTATAATTGAATGGTCAAATTTTTAAAATTTGTTTTACTACGAGTTATATGGAGGTCATTTAATATTTTTATATTTATGTATTTTTTTTATTACTAAAATCAGCTTAAATTTAAAGCTTTTCTATTAATTATAACTTATTTATCTAGGCTTATTCACACTAAATTGATCAATATCTTAAAAGAGTGATAAATAGCAAATTCAAATCCCAAAAATTCTCCCCCTTATCTAATTAATGTGAGACAGGTAATAATTAAATGCATCACATCTACCATGCATATATGACAAGAGGGCCACCCCAAGGACTGCGACAAATCCAAATCCCCAAAAAGTTCCCCATGACTAATTAATGTGGGACAGGTAACAAATGCTTCAAATCTACCATGCATATATGACACTCTTGAGGCAGAGGGCCACCCCAAGGACTCAAGGAGTCCAGAAGATTTCAGCATATCATCCATTGAAAAATTTCATTTGGTCACTTATTTTGTCCTCTCCTTTTGTTCTCTATAGGATATTTGACTAATTTGAAATGGCTATTTTAAAATACCGACAGTTGGATTTGATGTTGCATTTATATTTATCATGAATACAAAATTACATTGATCTGATGGTCGGTTTTTGCAATTTTGAAAAAAATTATAAACAATAATGAAAAACTTGTAAAAAACTATTACAGTCTATTTTTTGAAAAACCGGCCATTGGATCAATGTGATTTTTTGCATTTATGATATGTATAAGTGGAGTATTAAATCCGATGGTCGGTTTTTCAAAATAACTGTTCCAAGTTGATCAAATACACAATGGAGGGCAAAAAAAAGGCCAAAAAGGGAAGACGAATAAAATTGTGATTACCCATTTCCCTCCAAAAACTTAATATTTATTTGATGATATTCACAATATGTATAATAAAATTTTTTCATATAGTCTTGTTCAAACTTAGTAGAGACTACTTGGTAATATTGCTTTATTTGATATGTATTTTCTACAGAATTAAAATCCTTGTCTAAAAATTCTTTATCTAATACAAAAGGTTTATTTTTCACTAGAATAGAAGGTTCATTCATTTGTGAGTGTGTTGGGAAGTATGCATAGTTATTATTTGGATTAATACTTCCTGTTGAACTTCCTGGTTGTTCTACTGTATATACTGGTTGAGATATATTTTCATTTTGTTATAATCCTGAAAATCTTTCTGAATTAATTTTTGAAGTCCGGCCTAAATCTACACTTTTTCTTTGAGGAAAATTAGATATTTGTAGTATAGTTTTCCTATTAGGTGTAAATCTAATTTCTACAGTTCCATATTCTTGTTCTATAATTTGTTCTAAATCCCTATTTTCTTTAATTTTTGAAGGGTTTACTTTAGGTAAAGCCCATTCACTAGGTAATTGAATTTGATTCCATTATATACTCTTAGGTATTACTGTATTACTTTTATGAATTTGTGCTTGTAATAACATTGTAGATCCTGGAGGACTAGAGATTAAACATCTAGGATTAATAGTAGTAGTCAAAGTTTTATAGTATATTCTATTATAGTATATTCTATATACTAAAGTTGAATTACCAGATTTATCTTCCATTAAATATCCATTAGTTTTAATATTTAAAGTTAATACTTTGAGTTTATTAGGATCATGTAAATATACTATGAAATTTGGATAACAATCAAAATATATCGGACCATCACATAAGCTTGATTCTACTATGCCTAATAAAGAATCTACATATTTTAAATGTCTAGCATCTCTTAAGCTAAGCATGATTGGGGTATTTAAACCATTTCTTGTTAAAGGCTTCATAGCTACTTGAACTAATCCTATATGTAAATAGTTATATCCTTGAGTTTTATGTTCTTCAACAATTGATTTAGATAATAATTGATAAGTATCATATTCTGAATTATAAGGTATTGTTTGTACTATTGTTTTAATATTATAATCCATTTTTAATTCCATTATTCATTTTTGATAAAAAAAAAAATTCTACTTTAGGGATATTCCAATTTGCTAAATTATTTTCTAAATTAATAAAATTTTCTTGTCTTTTAAAAATGATGGTATCTTGATTTACAGTTGAACTACTGCTCACTGTATTACTGCTTGCTTCTATCTTATAAGCTTTGCTAGTACTGGATTTTACTGGTTTCTTAGCTTTAGCTAGATCGGAAATATTTCCAAATAATCTATTCATCATCTTTTTCAGAGACTGAAATTTTAGAGACTGAATGTTTACCAACCCAAAATTCCTTTAACGGCAAACACAAGCCTGACTGGAATAAACAGGGCTCCAGGCAAAACAGAGAGATCAATCTAAAACCATATCAAATCTGTGATGAAGATGAAAAAAGATTAAAAGAAACTTCCTAACCCAATGTGGCTCTGATACAAATGACGCCCAGACACACTAAAACTGAAATATAATCTATTAAAAATTAATATAGAGTGTAATTATAAATATCAGATGTAAATCTTTCTGGGACAACTACTTGAATATAATTATATTCAAAATGAATATTAAATTTAAAAATTAAATTTGAATCTAAAATAGGATCGTATGGACTGGTACATATTACAACAGATATCTCATAATAATATTCTTCTAAATCATTTGAATATACGAGTTTATAATAAAAATTAAATCTAGAAAAACCTTCAACATATAACTGAAAATCTAGATTTGTATTTATACTTACAAAGATACAAAGAGAGATTCTTGATGAAAGTAGAGTATAAGATAAGTGGTAAATGAAAAGTAATGCCTTCCACAGTTTGGGCTATCACTTATATGGACAGTATGAGAGATAACTACAAACTTCTTCTGCAAACTTATCCAAAAATGGAATAATTATCCTACGTATTCTATACTAGATTAGGTACTGCAAGTATTAAATAAATACATTTAATACATTTGACTGGGGGTGGGGGTGGGGGTGCTCCATTTCTCTCGAGCCCTTCCCATTTGGTGTTTTGTTACATGTCTTAAAGTAGTAATAACTTTCAACTTTTTCACTTTTTGACTTTTGGTTTTTTTTTTTTCTTAACATTAACTCACTAAGTGACATCTGTGGAATACGTACTCTGAGCTAATTCTGTGGCTTTGCAGAGTGGAACGAAATCTTATCTCTTGTCTGAAAATCTTACCCCATTTCTAAACTGGGATGTAAGCGATGGCGTAAATTTTACATGTGTGAGAAAAAATCTAAGCCATAACAATCATCTTCATTTTGCTGGAGATGGTGAGTAGAATTAGAAATTTTTGCTGTATCTTTTTCGTCTGAATCTGTTCCTACTTGAGATAATGCTTTTTTCATCTTCTTTTTGAATTCTAATTTTGAGACTGAAGCTGCAAGATTACTTTGAATTAAGGTGTTGAAAGGGTCACTAGATTTCCTCGGAATAAATTACTACACCACAAATTATGCAAGTGACAATCCATCCACAAGCAGTGTCAACCTAAGTGCCACAACTGATAACCACGTTACATCTTCTAGTAAGATTCAAAGAAAAAAAAAAGCTTAGTTTATAAATGCTTTTTTTCCTTTTCTTATCAATTAAGCTTATGTTTGGAATATGAGAAAGTTGAGAAAAAGGAAAGGAAAAAAAAAGCAATAAAAATACTTTGTTTTTAAATAAATTTTAACATTTTTCTTTCATTTCCTTTTCTTTCAATCAAGATTCAATTAAACAGATCTTTAATATTTTATCTTATACTTACACAATTAATATCATGTAATTTGTTGTCTCAGCATCGAAAAATGGAGTTTCAATTGGTTCATCGGTACTCTCTCTCTCTCTCTCTCGTGAAATCGCCACAGTTTGAACTTGCCAGAGATATTTTTGGGCTGTGACGGATGTGCATATGATATAGTTAGCCTCGATCATGACAACTCACAAAAAATCAATCCAAAAACCCCGAGTTTTTTTTAAAAGTGACCTTTTAAAAAAAAATATATACAAATCTGACCTTCGTGCGAAAATATATACAAGAGTGACCCTCTGACTGGGTCAACCCAATAAACCGCTGTTTATAACAGCGGTTTTTGAGAAAATGTATAAACCGCTGTTTCAAACAGCGGTTCTAAGGGTCACTTGCCGGCCAACTCTGCAGGTTTGAAGAACTGAAAGGTTCCATTAAGAACCGCTGTTTCAAACAGCGGTTTTTAAAGAATATGCATAAACCGCTGTTTGAAACAGCGGTTCTTAGTGGAACCCTCAGTTATGCATACCTGCAGAGTTGGCCTGTGAGTTCAACTAAGAACCGCTGTTTCAAACAGCGGTTTTAGAAGGTTTTTTTTTTTTTTTTTGCCCTTCCCCCCTCTCTTTAAAACAAAATCCCTTCGTACATATCCCTGTTACAATTTTGTATACATTCAGCTCACAAAACATTCAACAAATCATAATCCCAACAATTCAGCATAATCCACAATTACATACACAAGCCACAATCCCAACAGTTCAGCATAATCCACAATTACATACACAAGCCACAATCCCAACGGTTCAGCATAATCCACAATCCATACTCACAAATCATACACAACAAATCATACAGAAGCGACAATCTATATATATATAGATGCACAAGATCGCAGAATATACTAAAACTACATCAATTCCTCGACGTCCTTCTCTTATGTCGATGCGACGGTTCAGCATCATCCTCACGTCTTGCACTTGATCCTGTGCCTAACTGTGTCAGTTGTGAAGGACCAACAGTGAAATCATCAGCTGGTGCTGCAGCTGCAGGTACACGTCCACCGCCTCGTCTTCCGGTTCGACGACCTCTAACCCTTGCTCGACCACCTCTGCCTCGATCCGCAGCATCATGCATGGCTAATTCTCTATTCAAACGATCATGCTCCCCAACATGATCTATTGTGGTTGTGCACATACCCATCACCTCTTCAAATGCAGAACGTGCATAGTCATCAATGTTGTGACGCAACGCCGTAGCACAACGTTTGACAACGGCGATCATAGTGTTAACCTGAAACATATAGAAGTTATGTTTTGTTATACAATTATACATTTTATAATCCAAATATAAGTTTCATACGAAAAGTCACGTGCATGGCCTACCAATGCGTGAGTCCTGGATCCCGATGGCTCATACTGCATCGGAGGTGGCTGCGGTGGCAGCTGAGCCGGAGGTCCAATCCTCCGACGAGTGATGGACCCATACCATGCCATATAAATATCTGTGGCATCAGGAGCATCAGTACGCTGCAGAACTATGTGGTCTGCTCGACTATTCCACAGCAACACATGGGTGACGTGGGTAGTAAACCAGTCTGTGTTACCTCGCCCACGTCTATCTAATGCATGCAAACTCTCTAGAGTGTCACATGGGTCCGGAATATGCTGAGCCAACCCAAACTGTCTCATCACTCTATCAGGTAGATGGAACTCAACGAATGCAAAGCATATCAAGGGAACCCGAGATCTCCACAAATGCTGGCCCTCAAGACAGATAGGTGGAACTGTCAACAAGCGAGCATTGGTGTATGGTTCCCAGATAACCTGTTTATACATGTTCAGACAACATATAAAATTTAGATTACACAAGAAGCCTATTTGGAAAATGAAAATCTTTTTTTTTTAGACTATGAATTATAAACATATAACAGTGAATATTACCTGATGAGCAGCCTGTTGATCCAACTGATCCCGATAGAACTTTAAGACCCCCGTTGGGTTTTCCACGTATGTCCTCTGCTGCAGCCACCTAGCACAACACATTAACATTAAATTAGATGGTAAATCAATTTATATTTCAAAACAAAGTATATATACCTAGCTCCTAATGGAGGTCTATTTGCTGGATCTGCAGCTACATCCTCAGCGACTATCTCTGGCTCTACCTCATCTCCTGCTCCACCAACCAACACAGCATCCACCGCAGGTGGCCCGTGCCCTCGTCGTAGTTGAGGACGGCCAATATGTAACCGCTCCCACGACCATAGCTAAACAAAGATATCCACTATTAATTTTAAGTAACAAATTTAGGTAACTTATATGCATAGTGTTAAGCCACATATACCTGCAGTAAGAGCAAGTTACCACCTATCTGCTTCACTGATATCTGAGACGCTCTACACAAGGCCCTGTATAGATGTGCAAGCGTGGCACTGCCCCAACTGTATATGCTCGTCCGCTGGAGATCGTCCAACAATGGTAGGAACATCAAAGGAACAGTGTCCCCTGATGTATCTGGGAATAGCACCGCCCCAAATAAGTATAAAATGTAGGCCCTAGCATGGAAGGCTGTGATCGCCTCTAAGTGGATGTGTCCCTCTAGCTGATCCGGGAATGCACTGAAGTTGGCTGATAGCCATCGTAGCTTGAGGGAAGATCCAGAGATGTCAGCAGCATTTGGTCTAATACCCAATAGACGCTCACACAGAACAGGCCACTCCTCGTGATGCTGGCTACTGCCTGACACGACATGACCATCGATACGTAGCCCAAGAAGTAATGCTACATCCTGTAATGAAATCGTCATCTCACCTACTGGAAGGTGGAAAGTATGCGTCTCCTGGCGCCAGCGCTCGACTAAGGAAGTAATCAATGGCCAGTCTAATGAAACATGCCCAATCTGACATAATCCATAGAATCCAGCCGCCTGTACTAAAGGTCGAACCCTGTCATGAAGTCTCCATATATGGTGATGTCGACACTGTAAGACGTAATCGCCCTGTACAGTCATTTGATAATTATTATCTAATTGGATTTAATATGATACTAAATAGAGTCAATCTGATACGTAATATGCATAATCTTACCTCACCAATCCATACGGCCTCTGAACGGTGAGACCGTTGCAAATGAAGCACGTCCAAAGAATCAGGACCGGGGTCAATACCCAGTAACTGACGAGGATGTCTCGCTCGACCACCTCGTGTTCTAGCCATTCGTTCTTATACTCTCTGTAATATTAAATCAATCAAGATCAAAAGTAACATGTGAATTTAGTACAAGTAGCAAGCAAATATCCAGGTACATAAAAAGAAATACAATGTTACATATGAAATTATAAGATTCAGGAAACATATAAACAAACATACATTAATATTCCACTATTGCAAATTACATATCAAAAGTTACATATCAAAAGTCTTGTTACATATCAAAAGTTACATAATTTAATTTGTCGAATTTTTGCTTGGACATGTCCTCCTATTGTGGCCACTTTGCTTGCAAATGGTGCACATAACGGTTCCTTGGCTTTCCCTAGCATCCATTTCATTATGAAAGCGCGTTGTTTTCGGTCGGCCTTTTTTTTGTCTCATCCTAGAACCATCCATAATCAACGTTGGCCCTTGGTACATTGGTCGAACTTCCTTGGCAGGTACATGTTGGAATATTGGTGCCCAAGTTAAAACATATTTGCTCATCTTATAAAATTCTCTGATATAAGGACTCCAACTTAAATTTCTATCAGCACATGCAGCCAATACATGGGAACATGGAAAGTGGTAGAGTGTCAATTTCGTACAAGTGCATGTCTTACTCTCCAAGTCAACGAAATGCTTAAAGCCACCCTTGATCCTATCTTGATACCTACGCAACTGAGTTTCAACTTCAAAGTGACCAAGCCTGTGATGAAAAAGCTTAACTTTGTGTCCACCAGCTTTAAGTCCATTTGATTGAAGTCTCAATTGAGCATTAGGGGTTAGACCTCCGGAGCCAACCAATGCAATACGTTCATCCCCCAATTCCCGGCGTTTTGCAAAATATCTAGCAGATCTATAAAATGTGAGTTGTACAAATGCAGTGATTGGAAGAAAACGGCCATTTTTTAGAACGCTGTTGAATATCTCTGACATATTGGTTGTCATAAACCCATACCGCCGCCCCCCATCATGACACAATGCCCAAGACTCGAGAGGAATCTGATCCAACCATTGTTTAACAGCTCCATTTTGAACATGCTCAATTTCAGCAAGCATCCTGTTAAACTTCCTTGGTTGACGTTGCCTGGCCATGTCCTCAATATGCTTCTTCAATCGTTTGTTTTTAAAAGCAGTATTGAAATTACTGACCAAATGTCTGATGCAATATCGATGGTAGGCGTGCGGCTCATTCCATCCAAGTCTATCATGATGCATTGCGTTCATTATGCCAATATGGCGATCAGATATCACGCAAATTCCTTCTCGCCGTGTCACATATTGCCTAATACATGACATGAACCATGCCCAACTGCTGTTATTTTCACCTTCTGTATAGCCATATGCAAGAGGGAATAGCTGATCATTGGCGTCGACGGCCACTGCAATCAAAATTGTCCCCTTGTATTTTCCGTACAAGAATGTACCGTCAATACTAATGAGAGGACGACAATGCTTAAATCCATCAATGGATGGCTTGAATGCCCAAAATACACGCTGCAACATCTCGCAGCTCCCATCTCCGACAGGCAACTTATTCCATACAACAACAGTCCCAGGGTTTGACTGTTGTAATGCTTCCATGTATGCTGGCAATTCTTTACAAGATTCTTCCCATGTCCCAAACAATCGCTCGATCACCTTTTGTTTAGCATACCAAGCTTTTCTATATGAGATTTCATATTGATAAGCCTGCTGAATTATAGCTACTATGGCAGGGACACTCAACTTCAAATCTTTCTTAACAACTTCAAAAATGTGTTGGGCAATAAAAGATGAATCCAATTGGGCATGCCCACGGCCGCCAATAAGAGTGAGACATGTATGGGGCCCACGCAGCGTGACCAATTCAAAGTGTGAACCCACACCATGAGTTGAGGCACGCATGCGCCAACGGCATTCTGGAAACTTGCACTTCAATGCTAGTAAATCGGGAGTTGATTTCACAACTCTAAACTCCTGATTTGCCTTTACATGAAACAGTTTGACAGCATCCTGAACTTCCTTCTTGTTTTTGAAAATCCGACCAACATACAAGCTCTCACCTGTCCCCAAACGCGGATCTTCATCAGGCCATTGACTAAAAACAGCATCATTCGTATATCGTGGATCATCAAATTGTGGAGCAGGTGCCTGCTCATACATGCTACTTGAAAGTCCACCATCGCCCTCCTCAACTTCCTCATCCCCATCAAGTTCAATATCGTCACCCTCCTCGACATCCTCCCCATCTTCGTCTTCATCGATAACATTGTTGTTCGCACTGGCATTCAATAAGATAGGATCAAAGTCCTCGTTCTCTACCATCTCAGGGATTATATTCAAATCGACTTCACCTCCTGCTATCATAGAGCTACTCCCACCGGCTGTACCATATTGATAATTTGATTGACTGCATTGTTCATATGATGGAGCAATTGTGCACACATCAAAATTTATCATATTAGAGAGTCGGTGGGACCCTACTGCATATAAGGTTTTCCCCAAGTAAAGCTCAGCAACTCGCATATCCTCATTTATCATACTAAACATAGCAATAACTGAACGATCGTCAATAAGAGGCAACGCAATGAACTTTTTGGGGTTGTTCGCCACGAGAAATCTACCAGTTACTTCTATTTCGTATTGTCGTCTTTCCCACCCTGTAATATCATGCATCTGGTCCTTCAACTCAGACAACTTGATATTTTCAAAAACTCTTAGTGCTCTAGGCGGAGGTCCCTCATATTGAATGCCTTCAGGCCCCATTTTTGTCTCCCCATCCCAATAGCATAACACGGTGACATACCGTGTATTCATTGTTCTGTATAGATTACGAAAGTTCAGTCATAGGTGTTACAAATTATACAAATATTAAAACCATTGGAATAATAGGCAATCATGCAAAACTGTATTAGATGGGTCAAAAGTCTTGTTTTGGCCTTGGGGCTACTATTACAAAATATTCACTTTTTTATATTTATTTTTATTTTTATTTGGGTCTTTTGGATTAGGGGTCTTTAGGGGTTATTCCTTTTTAGGATTTTGTGGAGTGAGGCCTTCTTTGGGAATTATAAAACCTAGATCAAAGGATCCTCGTTCCCAATATACTCCCTTTCTCCCAATTTATGTGATCACATTTCCGTTTTACGATGTTCCAAAATATGTGATAACTTTGACTTTTCAAATTAAATATTAGAATGAATTTTTCATGATGCCCTTATTGATAGGCTCCTAGTTTGGTTACTCGAACACAAACGCCTATGGTCAAATGCCTCATGATGGTTGAAACCCATGATTCTTAGTGTTAATTATTGATAAGCTGACCCCATCAAACGTGGTCATTTCATTCCAAACATGCAAATTGCACACATTTTGATGACTCAACATTTTTATATATTGCCCTATGGTCACTAGAATTTGATGAAGAGTTCTTGTGTGAAAAGATTGGCTTGTGTTAAGGAACAGTAAACCCTTAAAATAAAGGGTTAGAAAAATCACAAAAGTAAAAAAAATAAATAAATAAAAAATAAAAAGAGAATAAATTAAACCCTAGCTATCGTAGCTTGAGGGAAATGGGAATGGTCCAAATGTGTATATATAATGGGTTACATAGAATCTCTAATGGGTACATATTTGGACTACTAGTTTGGGATTTTAAATCTACGATCATATGCCTAGGATTAATTAAAGCCTATATATAATTTGTGGCAAAGAGGAATTTGTCCACAACTCCACAATTGAATGAATTCGATCTTTATGCTTCAGTTCTAAAACATTTAATCAACTTATACTGTCCATGATAACTATTTGAAACACATGAAAATCTATTCATTTAAATAAATTTGCCTGATAACTATTAAATAAATTTGCATGATAACTATTTGAAACACATGAAAATGATAAATCATTTTTTCTATAAATCTGTTCAGCCTTGTATATATATATATATATATATATATATATATATATATATATATAACTCATATAGTCACCACA
>JAESVK010062690.1:0-19771 GCA_017140935.1 Hamamelis virginiana
GTGTAGAGACACTATAGTAAACCTGTGGGTGCTTGTTAGAGAACAAGGACACTGAACGTGACCAATATGAGTACAGCTTATGGAGAAATATTTGAATGTCAAAAGCTGCTCACGTGTATAGTCACATTTGTAATCCTCATACCTGAGACACCACTGGTTATCTTATGTATGAATTACTAGAGTTTGATAGTATCCTGTACACCCTTAATCATGAGGATGTAATCGGTGCTCATTGGCTTTAGTAAGTTGTATATGAAGATAGGTGAGTGTGCAATAGGGGATCACCACCCTTAATATCAAAGGGAGAAGAATGTCACAGTTAATTCACAAATAATAACTCAATGAAGTCTTTAGCCAAAGCAGAAGGTAACCAAGGAAAAGAGTTTTCATGGGTTAACCTAATTGAGTTTATATTTTGGTGAATGGCTAACACAGGATTAAGTTAGGGTTTGACATGAATCCATACCCAAGTAACTTAATCGTGACATTAATTATCCAAAAAAAAAAAAAAACTTAATCGTGACATTGTTTGGTGAAGGATTATATTACACGAAGGGTTCATTTATATTCGTATGTTCACCCACACCTAGGGCACGTCATGATATGTTGCTAGATGTCACTCATGACTAGTGTAGGCCTAATGATAAGTGTTATCATTGAGGGCAAAATTGGAATAGTTTCAATTGAACCAAAAATAGAAAATTTCTATTTTGGGAAACATGCGATGTTCCCGAACCACTACTAGGTTGGGGTGAACCCAATGGGTCACACACATAAGGGCTTAAGTGATCTTCTTGAATTTGTAAGAGGGGATATTCTAATTTAGATATTAGCTTAATCCTTATTATTAAGTGTTAATAATTAAAGGGATTAAGGATATACTAAACTAGAATATAACTAATCAAATATGATGTTTGGTCAAGCTAGCACTTGTAACCAAACATCATTATAAGAGGAGATGTTTATAAATAGAGGAGGATAACCCCTAGGGCCGGCACTCACAAGCTTGCACCCTCCTCTAGCTGCCACTCTCTCTCTCCCTCTCAAGCCTTTGTCTTCTCAAGGTGTTGTGGAGATAAAGGAAGTTCAAGGAGTTTTAGGCTCGTGTGGACTATTCATTGGAGGCTTCCATACGTTTGGAGCTTGAAGTTTTGTGAAGACAACCATCAAAGTAACGTCAAGTAAGCTTTTATTTCATGTTTGAATAATTGTTTAGATTCGTTTTGTAGTTTGAGTTCGAATCTTGGATGAAAATCAATGGGAAAAATTTTATTTTACCTTCCGCTGTGTTCCCATGGTGTTTTCTTTCACAAATAGTACACCGCATTCTCCTTTCAAGATTCTGGGACATACTGAGCTAACATAGCTCCCATCGCAGTTTCAGTAAGTGCTAAATAAAGTAGCAAAGGCTCACCTTGCCGCGGGGGAACTAATATTGGTGGGTTGCTCAAATATCTCTTAATGGTTTCAAAGGCTTCTTGGCACGCGTCATTCAACTTCGTGGGCACATCCTTCTTAAGAAGCTTGAAGATGGGCTCACAAATCATGGTCAGTTGTGCTATAAATCGACTGATAAACTGAACTTTGCCTATGAATCCTCGAATCTCTTTTTCTATTTTTGGCGGCTGCATCTCCGTGATGGCTTTAATCTTTCCCAGGTCGACTTTTATTCCTTTCTGAGTGATCATAAATCCTAACAACTTTCCCGCAGTAACTCCAAAGGCGCACTTTTGAGGATTCAATCTCAGGTTATATTGCTTAATTCTTTGAAGGAACTTACTTAGAGCTTCGAAATGGTCTACTCGATCCTTAGACTTCACGATCATATCATCCACATACACCTCCACTTCCTTATGAATCATATCATGCAATAAGGTGGTTGTCATTCTCTGATAGGTAGAACCAGCGTTCTTTAGGCCAAAGGGCATAACTCGATAACAGAAGGTCCCCCATTGAGTAATGAAAGAGGTTTTCTCCATTGTTAGAAGTATGCCCTAAAACCAATCCTAAAGGGTATATTAAGTTTCATATTATCATAATATATGGAACGTAATTATCCAAAAAAAAAATATATGGAAGGTATAACTTATCTAATATGTTCTAACATTTATGATAAGGTCCATGAATAAATGATAAGAGAAATATGCATTTCAAGGAGTATTGTGGGAGAAGATGTTACTGAGGCCATTACTTCCTTCTTCAGTTCGGGTTGTATCCTCAAGGAGATTAATTGCACTATTATTGCCCTTGTCCCTAAGGTCCCCAATCCTTCCTCTTTTAATGAGTATAGGCCTATCTCTTGCTGTAATGTGATTTATAAGTGTATCTCTAAAATCGCTAATAGGCTTAAGTTGTGCATTCCTGACATCATTAGCCCTTTTCAATCGGCTTTTGTTCATGGTCGCATTATTTCTGATAATATTCTGTTGACCCAAGAGATCATGCATAATTATCATAGGGATGGGGGGCCTCCAAGATGTGCTTTAAAGATTGACGTCAAGAAAGCCTATGACTCTGTTAATTGGGAAGCTTTGGTTGCTATTTTGAGACATATGGGTACTCCTGTTCACTTGTTGAATTGTATTGTTGCCTGTATCACTTCTCCTAGGTTTTCTATTGCTGTTAATGGGGAGCTAGCAGGTTTCTTTGCGGGGAAAAAAGGCTTAAGGCAAGGGGATCCTATGTCCCCCTTTCTTTTTGTCATTGTTATGGAAGTTTTGTCCATATCTCTCTCGTTGGCTACTAGAAGGGATGACTTTGAGTTCCATTTCAGATGTGAGAAAGTTTGTTTATCCCATCTTTGTTTTGCTGATGATTTATTTCTGTTTTCTAAGGCCACTGCTGGCAGTGTTCAGATCCTTATGGATGTTCTGAGTGATTTTGAGGAGTTTTCAGGCCTCCAAGTTAACCCTAGCAAGAGTGCTATGTTTATCTCAGGTGCTAATGATTATGTGAAAGCTGACATTGTTCGTATCACTGGGATTAGTGTGGGAAGTTTGCCTTTAAGGTATTTGGGGGTTCCCCTTATCTCTACAAAGCTTTCTAGTTCGGATTGTCAGCCGTTGTTGGATAAGTTGATCTGTCGTATCCAGTCGTGGACCAGCAAGTCTCTTTCTTTTGCTGGAAGACTTCAGTTGTTATCTTCTGTCCTGTTTAGCATTCAGGTGTACTGGTGTAGCATGTTCATAATCCCCATTGACACTATTTGCAGGATCGAGCAGATTTTTAATGCGTTTCTCTGGTCTGGATCTCATGGAAAGGCTCATAAGGCCAAAGTTAGTTGGAGTGAGGTGTGTAAACCTAAGTTGGAAGGTGGACTTGGTCTTCGTAGGGTCAAGGATTGGAATATTGCTGCAATTTTGAAGCACATATGGAGTCTGTTCTCTAGATCTGGTTCGATATGGGTTGCATGGGTCGAGAAGTATCTCCTGAGAGGCAGAAGTTTTTGGTCCTTTGGATGCTAGAGCGAAATTATTTGAGGCCCAATCTTCCCTCTTACTTAACCCAAATGATAACTCTCTTGTTGATTTTGAGAAGGAGTGTCTCAGTGTGTATAATAGCTTAGCTCGAGCTGAAGAAGGATTCTTAAAGCAGAAGTCTAGGGTTCAATGGTTGAAATTGGGAGATCAGAATACTAGTTTCTTCTTCAAATCTGTTAAAGCTAGGAATGCTGTTAACACTATCAAATGTATTTCTCAGTCTGATGGTTCTTTGGTTGAGGATCCTGTTGCTATAAAGAATGAAGCGGTCTCCTACTTTAATTCTATTTTGGGTAGTGATCCTGGTGTTCCTGATGATTGTGATATTTTGAATAGCCTGGAGGGGTTTGGGTGGTCTTCTGACCATATTGATATTCTTAATAGAGGTGTTTCTGCCGAGGAGATTAAGTCCACTCTCTTTTCTATCAAAAATGACAAAGCCCCTGGTCCTGATGGTTTCTCGTCACTGTTTTTCAAGAAAGCGTGGGATATTGTGGGAGCAGATGTTATTGAGGCTATCTCTTCTTTCTTCAGCTCTGGTTGTATGCTCAGAGAGATTAACTGCACTATCATTGCCCTCGTGCCTAAGGTTCCTAACCCTTCTTCTTTTAATGAGTTTAGGCCTATTTCCTGCTGCAATGTTATTTATAAATGCATATCTAAAATCATTGCAAATAGGCTCAAGTTGTGCCTTCCTGACATTATTAGTCCTTTCCAGTCTGCTTTTGTTCAAGGTCGCATTATCTCTGATAATATTTTGTTGACTCAAGAAATTATGCATAATTATCATAGAGATGTGGGTCCTCCGAGATGTGCTCTGAAGATTGACATTAGAAAGGCCTATGATTCAGTTAACTGGGAAGCTTTGATAGCTATTTTGAGGCATATGGGTACTCCTACTCATTTTTTGAATTGTATTGTATCCTGTTTTTCTACTCCCATGTTTTCTGTTGCTGTTAATGGAGAGTTAGCTGGTTTTTTTGGGGGTAAAAGGGGTCTAAGGCAAGGGGACCCTATGTCTCCTTTCCTTTTTGTGATTGTTATGGAAGTTCTGTCCAGATCTCTTTCTTGTGCTACTAGGAGGGATGATTTCGATTACCATGTCAGATGTGAAAAAGTCAAGCTCTCCCATCTATGTTTCGCTGATGATTTGTTCTTGTTTGCTAAGGCCAATGTCAGAAGTATTCAAATTCTTATGGATGTATTAAAGACTTTTGAAATTTTTTCTGGTCTTCAGATTAATCCTAATAAGAGTGCCTTGTTTATTTCGGGTGCTAGTGACTCGGTTAAAGCTGACATTGTTCATATCACTGGGATAAATGTGGGGAGATTACCGATCAAATATTTGGGGGTGCCTCTTATTTCCACTAAGCTTTCTAAGGTGGACTGTCAACCTCTTTTAGAGAAATTGGTTAGCCGTATTCAATCTTGGACTAGCAAGTCTCTGTCCTTTGCTGGAAGACTCCAACTATTATCTTCAGTCCTTTTCAGCATTCAAGTGTACTGGTGTAGCATGTTTATCATTCCTATGGACACTGTTTGCAGGATTGAGCAGATTTTCAATGCTTTTTTATGGTCTGGGTCATATGGGAAAGCTCATAAAGCCAAAGTTAGCTGGAATTTGGTTTGCAAACCGAAGGAGGAAGGTGGGTTAGGGCTTCGCAGAGTTAAAGATTGGAATATTGCTGCCATTTTAAAGCATATCTGGAGTTTATTTGCGAGATCTGGTTCGATATGGGTAGCTTGGGTGGAGGAATATCTTCTTAGGGGCAAGAGCTTCTGGACCATTAAAATCCCTTCTAACTGCTCCTGGAGTTGGAGGAAGATTCTTCAGTTAAGGGAAGTGGCTAGACCTCTTATAAGCCATAAAATTGGTAATGGTGCTTCTACTTTTTTATGGCATGACAATTGGCATCCGTTGGGTCCTTTGTTACAGCGTTTCAGTTCCCGTGTGGTCTATGACGCTGCTATCCCTTTGCAAGCTAAAGTTTCTTGTATCTTATCTGATAATGGATGGAATTGGCCTGTTACTAATACTTCCGATCTTATTGCTATTCGTAACAGTTGTAGTGATTGCCCCCCTCTTCTTAGTAGGAGGGAGGATGCGGTGGTTTGGTCCTTAACCCCTTCTGGGACCTTCTCTACTAGCTCAGCTTGGAATCATGTTCGAAATTCAGCTCCGGTTGTGAGTTGGTTTTCTTCAGTGTGGTTCTCGAATTCTATTCGAAGACACTCTTTTATTACATGGTTGACTATTCTTGACAGGTTGGCTACTCAAGAAAAGCTTGTGAGATGGGGTGTTATCTCTTCTATGTCTTGTGTTTTTTGCAGGGCTAATGGAGAAGATCGGAATCATCTCTTTTTTGGCTGCAGATTTACAGCCAGGATTTGGAGCAATGTTCTCAAGCTGTGTGGTTACAATAGAGTCCCCCGTGCTTGGGAGAATGAGCTTTTGTGGATTACTTCTTGTAAGGGGAAATCTTTCTGTTCCACCATCAGGAGGTTAGCTTGGGCTGCCACTATTTACAACATTTGGAGACAAAGAAATGCTAGAGTCCACGAAAACCTGTTCATCACCTCTGATATGATTTTTTCTTTAATTTGTAACGATGTGAGGAATAGAGTGTCGAGTTTCCATGATATTGTTGATAACCCTTGTAACAGAGCTATGTGTGATAGATGGGCCTTTGATTGTAATATCTTAAAACATTAAGAGTGGTCCTGTTTTTCTTTGGCTGCTTGTGCCCGGGCTGTGGGCTTTTGTGTTTCTCTTTGTTTGGTGTTGCTGGTGCCCGGGCTGTGGGCTGTGTGTTGTTTTTTGGTTTAGCTTGGTGTTGTGTCTCTCTGCTAGCTTGTTTTTAGGCAGGTTTTTTCTGGCTTTTGTCCCTTTTTTAGGGGAGGTTCTGTCCGTTTTTCCGTAGGTTTTTGTGGCCTCGGCTTTGTTCTTTGTTCTTTTGGGCTTTGCCCTCTTTGGATCAATAAATTCTTAATTATCCAAAAAAAAAAAAAAAAAAAAAAAGTTTTTGGTCCATCAACATCCCTTCCAATTGCTCTTTGAGTTGGAGAAAGATTCTCCAGTTGAGGGAAGTGGCTAGACCTCTTATCAGACATAGGATTGGTACTGGCACTTCTACCTTTTTATGGTATGACAACTGGCATCCTGTTGGTCCCTTACTTCAGCAGTTTAGTCCCAGGGTGGTCTATGATGCAGCTATTCCTCTGCAGGCTAAAGTTTCTTACATAATATCAGATGATGGTTGGAATTGGCCTATAACTAATACTTCTGATCTCATTGCCATCCGTAATAGCTGTTATGATTGCCCTCCTCTCAGTTCCAGGAGGGAGGATACGGTGGTGTGGACTCTCTCTCCCACTGGAGCTTTCACTACTAGATCTGCTTGGAATCATATTCGCCTGTCTAGCTCGGTTGTGGACTGGCATCAT
Organism: Hamamelis virginiana; assembly: GCA_017140935.1. NCBI lineage: Eukaryota > Viridiplantae > Streptophyta > Magnoliopsida > Saxifragales > Hamamelidaceae > Hamamelis > Hamamelis virginiana. The sequence continues at coordinate 6,924 of JAESVK010062690.1, forward strand.
GTTGTGTGGTTCTCGAATTCTATTGGAAGACACTCCTTTATTTCTTGGTTAACTATTCTGAATAGGTTGACTACGCAGGATAAACTTTTGAGCTGGGGAATTATTTCTTCTATGTCTTGTGTTTTTTGCAGGGCCAATGTTGAGAATAGGAATCATCTCTTCTTTGGTTGCAGGTTCACTGCCCTCATCTAGAGAAAGGTTCTCATGTTATGTGGTCACAATCGTCTCCCTCGATTCTGGGAGAATGAGTTTATGTGGATTATCTCCTGCAAGAGCAAAAATTTCTATAACACCGTTAAAAGAATTGCCTGGGCTGCTACAATTTACATTATCTGGAGGCAAAGGAATGCGAGAATCCATGAAAACTCTTTCATTAGCTCTGATGACATTTTCTCTCTGATTTGTAATGATGTTAGAAATAGAGTTTCTAGTTTTCAAAGCATTGTTGATAGTCCTAGGAATAGGTCTATGTGTGACAGGTGGGCTTTTCATTGTAATATCTTTAAGCATTAGGGTTGGTTTTGTTTTTTGGTTGCTTGGGCCCGGGCTGTGGGCGGTTTCTGTTGTGGTTTCTGTTGTGCTTTTTAGTATGGACTGTTTTTTAGGGGAGGTTCTGTCCGTTTTTCCGTAGGTTTTTGTGGCCTCGGTTTCTTTGTTCTTTGTTCTTTTGGGCTCTGCCCTTCTTGGATTAATAAATTCTTAATTATCCAAAAAAAAAATATATATGCATTTCAAGGTGTTGAGATAGAGAGACTGATATTTCTCATATACATCTATTCTAAAAGAGTTCCTACTCAAAGGTTTATTAAAGTGGATATTTAATTAACCGTTTGAAGAGTAGCACAGATTTAAACCAACTCATATGGAGGATAGGTAGTCTTTCCTATCAGTGTATTGACACTTAGGTTAATCTGTGGGTGCATATTAGAGAATATGTACACTGAACATGATCTACAAAGAATGTTCCTATGGTAGTTCTGTCAAAGGAATATTCTAGTGTTATGTCCATTTATTTGGTAGTCCTTAGACCTGAGACACCATAGCTGTCTTATGCATAGGTTGCTAGAGTTTGATAGTATCTTGTACAGCCTTATCCATAAGGTTGTAATCGGTGCTTATTGGCTCTAATGAGTTATGCATGAAGATGGATGAGTGTGCAATAAGGAATCATCACTCTCAGTTAATGAGAGAGAATGTTAGGATAAGTTCACAAAGATAATTCTCAAAGGGAACCTCTGGCCAGAGTGATAGGTAAACAGTGAAAAGAGTTTCACTGCGATTACCTTATTGAGATTATATTTTGTGGGATAGATATCAAGTTGTTAAGATAGGGTTTGACTAAAACCATACCTATTATCTTAACTGTGACATTAGGGGATGAAGGATTAAATAACATGAAGGGTTCACTTAGTTCTGCTATTCACCTAAACCTAGGGTATGTCATGATATGTTGCTAGATGTCACTCATGACCAGTGAAAGCCTATTGATAAAGTATTATCAATGAGGGCAAAATTGGAATCGTTCCAATTGAACCTTAAAATAGAAAGTTTCTATTTTTAGGAGACATAGAGATGTCCCTGTCCACTGCTAGGTTAGGGTGAACCCAAAGGGTCACACACAATAGAGAGTAAGTGAGTTTTTTAAACTTGTGGGAGGGGAATCCAGTCTTTGATATATGTTTGATTTTAATTATTAAAGGTTAATTAATTTAAAGTCAAACATAACCAATAATAGGATTACTCTGATGTTTGGTCATGCTAGCACTAGTAACCAAACACTCCTTAAAGAGGAGATAGTTTATAAATATGAGGAGAGGCAACCCTAATTATTAAGTCTTCACATGTTAGGGTTCCAAAACCCTTATAGCCAAATTCTCTCTCTCCTCTCCCTCTCCATGTTAGTTTGTTTCATAAGGGTTGTGAAAAACTAGAAGGTTCAAGGAATCTTGCTCTCGTGTGGATACACTTTGGAGGTTTCATCTCTTTGAAACTTGGAGGAAAGCTACATCGAAGAACATAATCAAGTAAGGTTTATTTATATTGTTAAATATTCATTCTTGTTTGTATGTTTTTTATATACATGACCCCATGCTTGAAAAGATTCTTGAAGGTTTGTGAATATGGATTGTTTTTATAAAAGAAAAATTTTTGTTTTTCCTCTTCCGCTGCGAATCCATGGTTTTTCATCACAAATCCTTTCAGTGGTATCAGAGCCTAATCAAGCATGGTCATGTATTCGATGATGGCAATCAATGGATATAATAATTAAAATCAAGTTTAATATGGTTTTGGGAAACTTATGTAGATTTCGGCCATGGAGGTTTTCCCTCCTTGTTTTGTTTTGTTTTTGGTTTAAATGGCAACTAGGGTTTATTTTAAACCCTAGCTAGGTCACGGCTGCATGGGGGCTGCCCCTATAAGTTTCGGCCATGTGGGGATAAACCCCTTTGATTTTGAGATTAAAAGGTTGGATTAAAACCTTAAAAAGGTTTAGGGTTTTATCTCTCTTTCTCTCTCAAATTTTCGGACTACCTAGGCCTTATTACTATTGTATTGTGATTGTTGGGGTTTGATCTCAATGGTATGGTGATGCTTGGTCAAAATCCATAGAAGGTATGTCCTCTCTCTCTTCTCTCTCTCTCTCTCTCCATTTGGCAACTAGGGTTTATGAACCCTAGCTTGATTCTTTTTTAATTTTATTTTTGATTTGGGTTATTATAACCCTATAATCAAAGTATATATTTGAATCTTGAATTTTTAAAAACCCTAGACATGATTAGATCATGTTCTTGTTTTTGAAAATATGTTCAAAAGATTGTTTTTAATAAAAACATAGTTTTGAAGGTTCTTGAGGTTCACAGCCATGGGGTTTTACCCCTTTTGAATTTCGGCCATGAGGATGTTTCATCCTCTAGGGTTGTCGCTTGATGGGTTTTAGAAACCCTAATGTGATAGCATGATCTTGATTTAATGTTAAATGTGTTTAGTTTTAATTCTTGATGCATGCAATAAGTTAATTTAAAATTGTTTAAATTGATATATTGATGAGGCTTGTTAAAAGGTTTAACAATGGCCATTTAGGTTTCTTTAAGAACCCTAATTAAGTTGATGATGGTGGCTGCAAAAATGGTTTAGGTAACCCTAAATAATATTGGGAAGGTCTTGTTTTGAAATTAGTATCACTAATTGTCAAATAAGAAAATTCTTATGTTTCCTATTTTAAGTTTTTCAAGTTTAAGAAAGTTTCTTGATTTGTTTTTGATTCTTTTCTAGTTTGAATAATTTGAAATCTAGGAAAAGAAGGCAACATATTTTGTGTTTTTAGAAACCCTAAACTAGGATTAGGTTAGGTTAAACCCTAACCCTAACCCTAATTCTCTCTCTCTCTCTCCTCACTCACGGCCACATGGGTTTGGAACCCTAATGGCCTTGTTTCAATTTTATTTTATGATCCTAATGTTCTTCATATGTTTAATAAATGGTTTATGAAGTTTTCAAAATAATTTTGTTATTTTTGAAAAATTAAAAATGAAGAACAAAGTAGGTTTGATAAAATTTATTTTATAAAAACACTTTTAGTGTTCTTGAGAGATTGAATAGTTCATGCGATGAATTGATGTTTTTATTTTGTTAAAAACATTTAGGGATGTTGCCTAACAATGCATAAATGTGTGAAAATCGTTTTGGCATGATTTTACATTGAAGAAATAATTTTTAAAATGGTTTTAAGATTATTTCTGGGTTGCTGTTTTTCAGGACAGCAACCACATAGCTTTTGTAAATTCTAAGAAAAATGCTTTCTGGGATTTTTGAAGCTTGCCACCTATCGACTTCATTAATATTAGGTCTTAACAAAGTCTAGGAAGAGTTCCCATGATTTTTAATGACCTAGGATAGCCACACTAGAATTTTTTTGATTAAGAGTCAAATCTGCAAAATCTGACTCTCTATCGCAAAAGGCCTCTAATTGATACCAAACGTTGGAATCAAGTTTCGAGACCCCTGCCATTGGAAAGAAGATTGAAAAACCTAGTGAAATGAAGTGTTTCCATGACTTAGTTCACTCTAGGTTAAGCCCAATAAAGTCATTTGTGAGGAATTTCCAGAATCTTCCATGGTTTGGAGTTCATGTCACAAATCACTTTAAAGTGATACCAAACGTTGGAATTACTTAATGAGACCTATGCCATTTGAAAGAGGACTGAAAATCCTTGTGAAATAGAGTATTCTCACTTTTTAAAAGGTTGTTTTAATATAGGAAAGATTGGTCCCAAAACAGTAGCTGAATTCTGAAATTTCTGTTAAAAAATGGAAATTGTTTCTTTCTTTGAAATTTTTTTTTTGGATAATTAAGAATTTATTGATCCAAAAAAGGGCAGAACACAAAAGAACAAAGAAATAAACCAAGGCCAAAAAAACCTACGGAAAAACGGACAGAACCTCCCCTAAAAAAGGGACAAAAGCCTGCAAAACCTGCCTAAAAAACAAAAAAAAAAAACAAAGGACCACACCACAGCAAAACAGCAACAACCAGCCCACAGCCCGGGCACCAGCCAAAACCAAAACACAAGCACAAACGCCCACAGCCCGGGCACAAGCAACCAATGAAACAACCCTAATGCTTTAAGATATTACAAGAATTATCCAAAAAAAAAAAAAAAAGATATTACAAGGAAAAGCCCACCTATCACACATAGCCCTATTACTAGGATTATCAACAATACCTTGAAAACTAGACACTCTGTTCCTCACATCACTGCAAATTAGAGAGAAAATATTATCAGAGCTGATGAACAAATTTTCATGTATTCTAGAGTTTCGTTGCCTCCAGATATTGTAGATAGTAGCTGCCCAGGCGATCCTCCTGCAGTATGGCAAAAATTCTTCCCTCGACAAGAAGTCACCCAAATGAACTCATTCTCCCACGACCGAGGAATTCTATTGTGACCACATAGCTTGAGAACCTTTCCCCAAATCAGGGCAGTGAAACTGCAACCAAAAAATAGATGATTCCGGTCTTCATAATCAGCCCTGCAAAACACACAGGACATAGAATCAATAATACCCCATCTAAGGAGCTTATCCTGGGTATTTAGCCTGTTTAGAATAGTCAGCCATGCTATAAACGAGTGTCTTTTGATTGAATTCGAGAACCACACAGCATTATGCCAGCTCACAACCGGAGAATTAATACGAATATGATTCCAAGCAGAGCTAGTAGAAAAAGTCCCTGTGGTAGTAAGCACCCACTCCACTGTGTCTTCCCTCCTACTGCTGAGAGGGGGACATGCAAACAACTATCTCGGATGGTAATAAGATCAGCAATATTAGTAATAGGCCAGTTCCAACCCTCATCAGATAAAATACAAGATACTTTAGCTTTCTTTGAAATTTTATTTTGAGTTATTATTTATTCCACCTTTGTAGATTAATAGTGATTAATCTACTGAGCTTATTAAAGTGTTAATAGCATGGTAGGAATTGTGAGAATAATTTCTCAAATTAAATTCTTTATATTTGAAATCCTAATTGTATCTTTTAGGAGTTTTATTTATATTAAAGAAAGGAACTTATTTTGATCATATGGGATATGATGATATTCTTTTATTAATTATCCAAAAAAAAGATGATATTCTTTTAATGTGATTAAAAGGACTTGATTATTATTATAGGATAATAATAATAATGAGATTATTATTGTTATAGGATAATAATAAGGACATGACTTTAATTAATTATATGCCATTTGCCATCATTGCCTTTGCTTTTGTAGCTTTTTGTTTATTATGCAATGTGATTGTATAATTGTTAATGGATGATTATGGACTAAAGACCAATTAAAATGAGTTGTGATTGGCCGCATGTGATGTGATAGGTTTATTTGAATGGATTGTATTTATTTTTTTTTTGGATAATTAAGAATTATATTACCAAAAAACAAGATAATACAATGAAGCGCAACACACGAGCCTCAAAAGAAGGCTACAACACAAACCAAGCAAAACCTCTTACATCCCAAGAGGCAAGGAGGAACACAAAGAAAACTAAGGAACATCTCTCCCTCGAGAATTCTTAAGGGAATGAATTTTATCTTTAAGCTTCTTTTTGAGGGATTTCCTAGATAAAGAAACATCAACAAAGTTACAATCCACCATATCCGAATGGTCCAGCAGGGAATCCCCAGCATCATCAACATCACTAGAATCAAGCACACTGAATTTATTTCTGGTATCACAGCCTTTGCTAACCAAGGGCACATCGACCTTCACACTCGAAGTTTCCGCACCTGGACCTATAGAAGAAGGGACTTCAGACCTATGATCAGTGCTAGCTGCAGGATCCTGTAAGTTTTTCTTTCTCCAAACTTTAACGGACTTGGTAGCTAAAAGAGAAGGAGGGTTCATGGGACATTTCATCAAAGCATGCCCAAACACTTTACATTTCTCACACCGAGAAGGGTACCAAGGAAGATCAATCTCAATCTCCGCAATCTCACCATTTCCAACATTCACTTTCAAAGATTTAGGAATTGATTTATTTGCATCAATCTCAATGCAAATTCGAGCGAAATTAGCTCGACTTCCGTTGGCAGTATGCATATCCATAAACAGAGGGCAACCCAGAATACTACCTAGAAACTCCATACCCAAGGTAGTACGCAAAACAAGAGGGACATTCCAGAACTTAATCCAGATAGGGATTCTGGAGAGACAATCTTTTTTTAATTCCATTCCAGAAACCCACTTTTTAAGAACCAAGTATTTCCCTGCAATGTAATAAGGCCCACCATTTAAAATTCTATCAAGCGCATCAGAACTCTTAGCTTTGAACAGGAATAATCCATTATCAAATTTCAGAACTTTGGACACATCCTCACCCCAGATCCGAGTGGCCCAGTTGCTAACCAAAGGGAAAGGGAGGTTCTTGTCAAGGACAAACCCCAAGATGGATAAATCCCACTCTAATTTGCCTTCATCAATAACCATGGAAGGAACATCAAACACACCCTCCTTGCTCTCCCCAATATCCATACTTGAGAGTTGAAGAAGCTTTGAATTTTTTGCAGGATTTTGAACAAGGCTACTCCAAGTTCGAGCATTGGAAGCTTGAAAACCAGCCTCTACAGTAGAGTTAACACCAACGGGAGACGATTTCAGGGGGGGAAACTCACCATTGCCATGGTGACTAAATAAGCCTTCACCCCTTGGAGCACCAGCAGTAGCAACTCCTCGATGACTACCAATCGCAGCACCACTATCATGAGAAGAAAACATAGAATGAGATCTAGCATGCAAGGAAGAACCAACACCACGGGCAGCATTCAAACACTCACGGTCAGCCCCCACACACTCACGGGCAGCTCCCACTTTTGAAGTAATCCCTCCGTTGAATGCATGATTAAAAAAATCAGCATTAGCACCTTGACTAACATTTGCGGAAATAGCACCAAGACTATCATTTGCGGAAATATACCCTCTGCCAACAAGATCATGACTTTGCAAAAGAAGGATATTGGCATTACTAGTTTTCACGTCACCTTCCACTACTCCCATGGGACCCGCGCCAACAAAAGCTACTGCATCATCACGTGGAGGAGAAGAGGGACAATCATTTGAAGCATTAAAAGCATGTTCAGTACATGGCTTTTCACACCCATTAATTCTAGTGTTGGGACCCGCGCCAACAACACGCAAGTCAAAGTCTGGTGATTCATTCTCTTTAGCAAGCTCCACAAAAGAATTATTAAAAGCAACTAATGAATCCAGTGCAACAGCACCTCCACGCGGCTTAGCACTGGCCCCACTCAACAATGCAGTGCCACGAGACCCACTAGCCTTTAATGCGTCTAAGGCCTTAAAATTCGCACAATCAATTCCTAACTTACCTTGCTGAACAAAATGCTGGGGATTGGCCCCACTTGAACTTACACTTCCAATATTGAACTTGTCTTCAACCACATGGCCACCACCTGCTACATCCACATCCAAAGAAGCTTGGACAACTCCATCATCAACACAAGGCGGCACAGGAACCCCAGCAACCAGCGCCGAATCTGCCACAGACACCTTGAAACCCAAACCAATAACAGAACGAGGAGCTTCCACGTGACCACATACATCCAACTTTCCACTAACAGCAACCAAATCGTGAGCAGGCTGAACAGGACCAGACACAACAGAACCGGACGCGGGCTGAGAAATCGCATAGGAAGAGGACGAGGTACTGACGGAGTGAGAAGAAAGACCCGCTGTAACCTCAGCTAAAGTCTGATGGGAACCAGGAATTAACGTAGCATGAGGATACAACGATTCTAAGACAGCAGAAGGAGACGTCACACCACTCTCGGGATGGCCATGAGGCTGACATGCAGGAGAAAAGCCTGCCATAGCATTAAAAGCACCTGCACTATTTGAATCAACCTTCCCAAGGGATTGACAAGCCGAAATGCCGCCTGAGTTCGAGTGGACGTTAGCAGCTGGAAAAGCCATGCCTCTACCAACCTCTACACCACGAACAAGAGAACTCATAGCAACCTCTTCTTCTCCACCATCAATACCACCACCGGCAACCCCCATAACAGGACCATATCCACAACTGTGACCTTCACCATGCTCACCATCTTCAACATCATCACATTCACTAACATGACATTTGGAGCATTCGTCATCACCATATGTATCACAAGAGCAGCAAGAATCACTTACATTATCAATATCGCCTACCTCAACTTCTTTTCCATCAAGGGAGAAAGAATTTAAAATGGCATCCAGCTCTTTGCCATCAGCCAGAGCCTTGCCTTCACGGGCTAGCAAAGCTTCAAGGCCTCTTTTGATAACTCCACATCTCTGCAAATCCACCCTCTCACGAATATGGGTGCATAGGACAGAAGCCAGCTTTTCAATACTCCAACTCTTAGTTTCCATAAGCTTAAGAACAAGCTTAATTTCATGCGAATCATCCTCACCTAAATTACTCATAACATTACCAACACTAGGAAGATCATGAAAATCTTTAAGAGACATTTTAAGCCCTTTCTTCATAACAACAAAACCAACCAGAAACAAGAGGACTGGAAAATCTCAAAGGAACAACAGACCTAAAAACAAGGATCAAAAAGACCCACACAATGAAACAAAGACTAACAGATGAACAAAGATGAACAAACCTAACACCCGAGAAGGAGGAGGGAAATCAGCCCACTCCAGAGCTTCTTTCTCTAGAAGCCATTGCTTCTGCTCCTCATGTGGGTACAAATGGATTGTATTTAAATTTATTTAAATTAGGTGATGTAATTATTTGGGGCTTGCATGCCTCTTTCCCACTCTCTATATCTGTAATCCCCTTCTCCTTAATCCCTTTCTTTTTATTAAATTGTAATTCAAAGAAGCTTGTGGAGGACTCAAGGAACTTGGTGGAGTCATGTAAGAGAGGAAAGCAAGGACTTTGGAAGGACTTGGCATGCACATCAAAGATCTTATAGGAATATTTTTTTTTTGTGGATAATTAAGAAATATATATACCAAAAAAGAGAAAAACAGCACAAGAGCCAACCTGGCTACAAGCTGAAGCTTAAAAGCCCAACAGGCCAACCAAACACCCTAACCAAAAAAGAACCACATACAACCCAAGAGGATAGGGGAAAGGAAAAAACAAAAGCTAAGGATGGTCAACACCTTTCCTTCTAGCATTTTTAAAGTTTTTCAACTTATCCTGAAGTCTCAGCCTAGTAGAACTAGGAGGATCATCAACATAATCACAAACCAAAGGGGGATCAGTATCGATGTCAGAGGATAGCACCTCAAACGAATTCTTTCCATCCATTAAGCTTGTATGATGCTCAACAGTCTTAATCTCACAAACAGATTTTGATCTGGCCTTATTGGAAAAGACCTCAATCCACTCAGCAGGGTTTCTGGAAATGACCTTTGGAGAACAAAGAACCCTCTCCTTAGGATCGCACACTTCATTGACGACAACCTTAGGACAAGTCTTAGGAGCCGGGGAATTACAAGATTTAACCTTCCACACTTGCTTCAAAGTTCTTGGACGGGCTGTAGGACACTTCAGAGACGAGTGCCCCAAGGCTTTGCAAGTACCACACCTAGAAGGCTTCCACGAAGTCTCAAACACAATTTTCGAGGCCACTCCCAGCCCCAAATCAAAAACCATGGAATTTGGGATATCCTTATCCACATCAATTTCAACACAGATTCTAGCTAAAGTATCCAAATCAACATAAAGGGGATTTCCCAAGGTGCTACAAATAAATTCTAAACCCTCAACAGAGCGCAAGACTATAGGCAGATTTTTTAAATTAATCCACACTGGAATCTTAGAAAAAGAATTCTCTTCTAAAACCATCCCATAATGCCATCGTTTGATCACCATAGGCCTACCTGCAATGTAGGAAGGTTCACCATTCAGAATATTATTTAGGGCCGAGCTATTTCTCGCTTTGAACAGGAAGAAACCCAGTTCAAGCTTGATAGTCTCAACCACATCATCACCCCAAGTACGATTTGCCCATTCATTCACGAAGGAGAACGACAAATTTTTATAGGAAGATTTTTGTTACTATGTAATAGTTACATAATTTAATTACGATCACCCAACCCTCCTTTTAAACATAGGGTTCATCTTTTATGGCTCAAAATTTGAACCCACCCTTAAAAGTCCATAATCTATCCTAGGCCCATTTATATATGTTACCCCATTCTCCTGCAGTGGGTGCTACGGCTTCCTTGGTAAGTACAGTGGCAGGTCCGGCAGAAGTAGGTGGCGCAGTGGGTAAACTTGCTTTGGGTGTGTCAGATCCTCTCTCCCCAGCTGTGCATTTAATGCACGTTAAATCTCATGCAGCGCCTTCTTCTCTTGTGTCCAGTTCCCATAATTCTAATGTTCCTATTGTTCAAGGAATTGCAGGCCAACTTAGTTCAAGTGGAATTAATTCTCATGACTTATCTCTTGAAGTCAACAAAGGTGGCGGTAAGAATGGTAAGATTGATAATAGTTTAATGGGGCTTTTGGATGCCGTGGGCCCATCTCCAATTTCTGTTGGGGGTAATTCTTCTTCTGATTTACATCTTGGTATAGCGCCTGTTAGTATGGGGGAAGAGACATGTGGGGCCGGCATTGGGAAAGTTGGTGACTGTATGGCTTGTGGTGATCCACTTGTCAACACTCCATCCAAAGCAACTCAAGATGCGTGTCATGTTGTCATTCTTGATGGCAATGAGACAATTGAAAGGCAAGAAAAGGTTATTGCTGCAGGAGTTGATATTCGTGCATTTAATGCTCCTCACAACTCAATTTCAAGTGGGGTTCATTCTAATGATGGCTTTTGTAAGGAAGTGTTTGGTGGGGCAGAAATTGAGAATATGGGAGCTCGCAATGTGGTTGAGGCTACTGACCATGGGCCTATTGAAAAATCTCATGCATGTTCACATGCACATATTGAAAATTCTGGTGGTGAAATTGGTGAAGGCAGTCTTAAGGATTTAAAGGCTGATTTTAAAGTTGGGTTGAGTGATGCTCCTAATACCCGTAATCCTAGAGGTATATTTTATGGTGGTTCTTATGGTGGCAAAGCTAATAGGGTTAATTTGAAGGCTGAATTTCCTTCTTTAAAATTTGTCAAGCATGATGTGACCATGAAATCATTTCCTTCTGTTTGGAATAAACGCAAAGTAAATTTGAAAAAGCTCTTGAAGAAGGATGTGGGAGTTGCCCTTAATGGTATTTTTGCTATTCCTGATGATATTATTGATGTGGGCAAGAAGTTATGGGAATTTGCTTTTGTGGGTCATATTCTGGATAAAAATTTGCCTTTTTCCTTGGTGAATGAATGGGCCAGTCGAAATTGGGGTGATAATGTGATTGAGGTTATCAAGCTTGATCGGGGTTTTTTCCTTTTCAAAGCTTGTTCTGAATCAGCCTTGGATAATATTTTGAATGGAGAACCTTCGTACATTGCAGGAAGACTAATGGTGATCAAGCGTTGGCATTATGGGATGGTTTTAGAAAAGGAATATTTTTCTAAAATTCCAGTTTGGATTAATTTGAAAAATTTGCCAATTGTTTTGCGATCTATCGTAGGTTTGGAATTCATTGGTAGCATTCTGGGTAATCCTCTTTTCGTTGATCTGGATAATTTTTCCAGAATTTGTGTGGAAGTTGATGCCGTTAAGGATATCCCAAGCTCATTAGTGGTTGATTTGGGGTTGGGAGTGACTTCAGAAATTGTTTTAGAGATTCCTTGGAAGCCCTCTAGATGTGACACATGTAAGATCTTTGGACACTCGTCCTTGAAGTGTCCCGTAGCTAAACCTATTTTATTGAAGAAGGTGTGGAAGGTTAAGAGTAGCAGTCCTCCTGTTCCTTTGGCTACTCCTCAAGTGGCTGTCATTGATGTTAGTTGCCCTAAGGACTGTGCTTCCTTATCTCCAAAGTTAGTGTCCCCGGTTACTGACTTAGACAAAAGATCCGATCCCGATGTGTGGACGGAAGTTACTTCTAAAAATCACAGTGAGAAAACCGGTTCTGTTAGTAAGGCTGTTAAGCCGCTTGATTGCTCTGCGTATGAGAAGAATTCGTTTGAGGTGCTATCCTCTACTTTTGATGATGATCCTCCTACTTCTACACGAATGAGATTACAAGAAAAATTAAAAGATTTCAAAAATGCTAGAAGAAAGGGTGTTGATCGTCCTTAGTATTTTGTTTTGTTTTCTTTCCCCTAGCCTCTTGGGGTGTTTGAGGTTTCTGTTGTTGGTTAGGGTGTTTGGTAGGCCTTTGGGCTTTTAAGCTTTTGCTTGTTGCCAGTTTGGCTTCTGCGCTGTATTTCCTTTTTT
>JAESVK010062694.1:0-11614 GCA_017140935.1 Hamamelis virginiana
AGTTTCAATTAAACCTTTAAATAGAAAGTTTCTATTTTAGGAGACATGGAGATGTCCCTAGTCACTGCTGGGTTGGGGTGAACCCAATGGGTCACACACAAACAAAGAGTATAAGAGAGTCTCTTGAATTAAAGAGAGAGAAGGGAATTTCCTAAAATTAATTCTATTAATAACCTTGTGTTATATAAAGAATTAAGTTATATATTAATTAGTAATATATAATGAGAATTAAGTTACTCTTGGAAATAAGTATTAAATAGAAACCCTAGTGGTTTTCTATAAATACTAGTTGATGAGACAAGCTAGCACTAAGCCTCCCATCATCAAATTAGAGAAAGAGTTTCTCCCCTCTCCCAAGCTTGATTCTTCCATTGTAGAGAAGTTTCAAGGATTCAAGCGATCTTGTATTCGTGTGGATACCGTTGGAGACTTCATCGCGTTGAAATTCAAGATCAAGGATTGCAAATCGAAAGGCGAATCAAGTAAGATTTATTTATGTTTGATAAATTTATATGCTTGTATGTAAATCAAATGTCCCTATGCTTGTTCGATTCTTGGTTAGGATCATTCGATGATGGAATCATCAATTTAAAAAGTTTTATTTTGTCTTCCGCTGCGATTCCATGTTTTTCGAACGTTTCCTTTCACCCATGTCTTCAACTTAGTCTCATCTAAGGATAAAAACCACTTCGAGGCTGACCCTTTCAGTGATTCATGAAACATTTGAGCCAACAGCTCATCATCGGCTCCACGAGGTTGCATCGCCCTCACATACATCTTCAAATGGGTTTTGAGGGCAACCCATCCCATCAAACTTCTCTAATTCCGGCATCTTAAAACTAAACGGCATACGGGCCTTGGGGAATAGTGAAAAAGATGTCACATCAACCATGTCATCAGACCGAAGCATCCCCTTCAGGGCTTTCTCTAAGGCTTCAACCTTACTCGACAACAGGGTCGGATCCCCAGAGAGGAATCTAGATCCACTGGGCTCGCCATCCAGATTGATGGGCTTAGCCTTGGCTCCTGCCTGGGCCTTGGCACTGTCATCAACTTGGGCTGGGACAGGTGGATCAGAGGTACTCTTCGGATTCTCTAAGTGGGCCTCCCAATCCTGATCTGTACTGGTCTGTTTATCTTGGGACATTTTCTTAATCTGTTCAGTTTTACGGGCCAGGGCATCAGTTCGGTCCATGACAGCATTCAACACTATAGCAGTGGTACTGGATTCTCCGTCAGTCATTGTAGGTGTGGTTGGGGGTTCGATACTGAAAAGACGCCCTCTAGAATCACGACGCCAGGCCAGAATTCTACACCATGAAATGGGCTTTTTTAGAAAAACGGAAGAGTCCATGATGCTCAAGACCTATTGACAGACTATCAAAGAGGTGCTATCCAAATAGAAAGAAAGAGAAAGGAGAAAATCGTCCTATCATAATTCTGATTCACTTCCCTATTTCACAAGGGCATTTCCTTAGAAATTAGGAAATAAATCGAAATCACCAATAGGGAAATAAAACATGATTGACCAAACAGGGCTCAAAGAGCAATTCCAATGACCAGTCCTTCATTCTTAGGACACTTTCCTTTGAATCGAAGGTCTTAGTCAAAACAAGCCAAAACAACCTAATCACAGAAAAGGGTATGTACCTTTAGAATATTCTCTTCCATCCTCAAAATAGTCCTTTCGTTCTAAGGACCAAAATCCTTAAAATAAAGGGCCTATATTAAAAATATCAAAGTTTATTTAAGGGTGACATATCCCTAAGTTCTAGCATTCACAAACAAGGCTCACATCAAATTGGGACAATTTCGGCAGCATAACGACGCAATTATGTGCTAAAAGAAATTTGGCAGCATAATGGCGTAGGTATGTGTCAAGGGAAAATTTCGACAGCATAACGGTACAGTTAAATACCAAAAGGAATTTCGGCAGCATAACAGTACAATTGTGTGTCAAAATTTCGGCAGCATAACAGGTGTGTGCAAGCACTGTAGGGTAGAGTGTCCTACTTGGCTGTCTACATGGACTAATGCAAAAGGTGGGTTCAAAGGTTCCTATTGTAGACCAATCCATATACCTAACCACATGTGACACATGGCGTGCCGCGTGGGTCAAACAGTACTGATTGGTCATTGATATACCCTGAAGGGTACTTGACAATAGGTTGATGGCTTCGTCATGATTGCCCTAGTGTCGAGTAGAGACAGGGATCAGGACTAGACCATCGTTTGGCAAGGCAACATCGTCCTATCACACAATGACATGCAGCTAATATAACTAAAATGATATGCAGTCACACAAATGCAAGTGGTTGATTTTAATTAATTTAAGAATTTAAATAGCCCAATTAAATCAATGAAGTTTCGCCCTCGACATCCCCAGTGGAGTCGCCAGTTCTGTGGACCAGCCTTGTGGCAAGGCTTTATGGGTGTCCACATCATCACTGGGCGATGTGATTAGGGGGGGTTTAGAAATCGAACAAAGGAGTCGCCACCTTATTTTTAAGGAATAAGGAAACCATAAAAATATTTCATTTTCAATAAAACAGACTCCATTAATGGAAAAGCAGTCTACAAACCAGAGATGGATCCTGGGGCTAGGTTACGATGTAGGAAGGTTCCAAGCTTTCACTTGTAGGCACCCACCTCGCCCTAATTAAAGGACTTCTAATTTATTTGGGCTATTTAAATCCTTAATGCAAACAATCCTAAATAATCTAATCAACCAAAAATAGTGATATAAATGCATTATCTATATTAGTTATATTAATAATAATAAAAAAATACAAACAAACCATAAGAACCTAGAATACCCTACGGGCATCCTAGGGCGGACTTGAGCCCTATTAGCGCCTACGTAACTTACTAGTATCACCTAGCAAGTATCAAAGTCCACGTAGTTCGACTACCCTAGGACTCTCCTATTGTAATCGATCACATCATCAAAGGTATTCAACCTAATTCAAGACTCTAGCTTCGAGAGTATTTTATTCTTTCAAAATCATTTATTTGAAATCATTTCAAATTAAAAGACATTCATAAAATCCAAATATTCCAAATAATTCTTATCTTTAGAATTCAATTCCAATTAAAAATCTTTTTCAAAGATTTTTAAGAAAACAAATCATATGGGTAGGAATCTCATTCCTAGATAAAAATCTTTAAAACATTTCAAATCTTTTTGAAAATCATTTAATAATCAAATATCTCATAAAATCATGTTTATTTCACAAACATTGCATCAAAATCTTTTTTAGAAAATATCTCGAAGATCGATTCTTAAATTGATTAAAATATTCAAATCTGAGTATGATTTTTACAACAAAAGACAGTCCTAGGGAAGGTCAAGTGACCTTCCTAGCCTAGGGTCTCTAACTAACCCCAAAGTTTCTAAAGTCCTAAAAATACTAATGCAATGCATGCTGAAATTTAAACAAATAAGCATGTTATCAATTCTAACAATGCATGAAAAAGCTCCTAAATGCACACTAATTAATCTATGTGAACCTAAGCATATTTCTAAGTTGGAATTGGCCTTAAAATAATTTTTAGAAGTGATTTAAAGGCATAAACAAATCCGGACTGATTTGAGCTTAACCTTTAACCACTCTAAAAATCATGAAAATAAAGAATAGAAAATGTAAAAATGTCCTAGCATGCTTTCTACATGAATATACAAAATAAACTACAAAAATCATGCAAAACATGGCTTAAAAATGATAATTAAACCATTTTAAAGTATATATCCAAATCTGGACAGATTTGAATATACACTTTTAATGGCCTAAAAATCATTCTTAATCCATGGTTAATAATGAATAAACACCCTAGCATACAATCTATCATGCTTGATTAAATTACCATGCAAAACATATCAAAAATTATATAAAAATATGCTTAAACGATTAATTTAAACACAAGGGAAGGATCTCACCTTTGCACACTCCCTCGTACACATTTTATATATTCAAACCAATAAATCCAAGTCGAATGCTCAAATAATCATAAAAAATCACAAGGGAAGGATCTCACATTTGCACGCTCCCTCGTACACATTTTATATATTCAAACCAATAAATCCAAATCAAGTGTTTAATTAATCGTAAGAATATATAAAAGAAAAGGACTCAAGACTCGATACATATCAAAGGATAATATATCAACACACTGATATAACCATTAATATCATATGGACAAGATTTCAACAATTATATGAGATATCGATACTTATTCTAGGTATGCTAACATACATGTACGACTCACCCTAAACATGCATACTAACATAAAATCATAGCAATGCTAACCCTAATCATGCACACTCACATAAAATCATAAAAAAGGCTAACCCTAATCATGCTTGCTAACATACAATCATAGCAATGCTAACCCTAATCATGTTAAACATTCTCATAGCAAAAAGAAAAAGAAAAGAGAATCAATCTCCTATGAAAATCAAGAGGACTTACATCATAGCATCATAGACTTATGTAGGAATCAAGGAAAACAAGAATAAGGCTCAGAATTTACCCTTCTCCCTCCTTCTTGGCTACCCTTCTCCAAGCTCCTAGCCTTGAGTTCTTACCCCTTCAATGGTGTAAGAATGAAGAGCTAAAAATTTGTAGCCTCATTCTCCAAAAACCCTAAAATTCTCTCTTCCTTTCTTCTCTAACTCCATAATGCAATATAAATAGAGCTAGGGTTTAAAAACTTGAATGGTTAGGATTTAATCTTCTAAAAACGATCCTAGGGCTTAGAACAATTCCTTCTAGGGTTTGCAAGCTGAACCAAGTTCGAATTTATCCCAAAAAATCAAGTCAAATCGGCCAAAATAGGTGAAATTTTCCAAAATGGAAAAATTGGCTCGACCATGCTGGTGACCATCCTAGCCTGGACGGCTGGCCGTCCTGGGCTGGACGGTTGGCCGTCGTAGCTAGGACGGTCACCGTAGTGACTTCCCAAATTTGTTCCCCAAATTCTAGGGTTTGCATATTTTGGCCATATTTTGGTCAAATCTGATCCAAATTTGATGGTTCAGGGCTCAAAACGACCGTGTTTTGATCCTCCACATTTTTAGAATATTTTTTGGGTTAAAATCAATTGACCATGGTCAAGGGTTTTAGCAAAAAGCTGGCCAATTGACCCGGTTGTGCCAAAATTAGTCATATGGCCATTCTTTGTTTTGTAAAATTGATCAATTAGGCTTGCACCATTTCTAAAAACATGGTTTTAATATGAAATTGGTATTTGAAAACATGTTTTGAAAATCTTTCATTTTGGTGAAAATGACCAATTCACGGTCGATTTGAACAAAACCCTAATTCAGCTCATCCTTACATGTGGGATCGATTTTGGGAGAATCTATCCCAACCATTCAAAGGTTCAATTGGCACTCCAAATACACTCCCCACATCCATATAAACCTCATGAAACAATCCGTTTCGAATTCGGAGGTCATTCGGAAATTATACCAGAAAAAGGACGAAAATGCCCTTCAAGTCGCAAAAACCCTAATTACCTATCGAGCTCTCTTCAGAAGACTATGAAAATTTACAGGGATGTTCTAAAACACCTCAAAATTCAAATGCAATACAAATGGGTTCATTCCAATCCAAATGTATACATGAAATAATGAATTGTCCTTTTCCTCAGAAAAGGGCAATCTGGGCAATTTGGTCTTTACAAGGCCAATCCCTCACCAAATGATCCACTCTTCGAGTTGATCATTTGTATAAGTATATGATAGAAATAATTGGTAAAAATGGGGTGTCCACAGTAAGCTTTTGTTTCTTGAGCATCGCTCAATTTAGGATATGATCATCTTCTTCTCTTCTCTTCTCTGACTTGGAGAGATATTCAGTGGCATGTGGCTATATGGGGCTGTGGTGAAGAATATGTACTACACACTTCGGGATGTTGTCAAGTGAAGCTTATGGGCCTAAAGCATACATCGTTTTACTGGGCTTCTCGTGTACTTCGCCAGATGGGTCATGCTCAAATTAAACTTCCTATCAAAGGGCATGTTCATGGGATAGAGGCGGCTACTCCTTCTTTGGTATCTTGGGCTATGAAAAAATGGGCTTCAGGCTTATGTTTGAGTCAAGTAGGGGATTACAATGAGCCTTTTAGGCTTGATGGGGAGTATCGGGCTTGGCTTAAGTAAGACTTGGGTTCAAAGGTGCAAGCTATGAAAGATAAGGTTCGAAGTCTCGTTTATGATTCTCGAGTTACAGCTTAGTCGGCAGGTTCGTCACTTCCACCAGATGCGTCACGAGTCAGGATAACTAAGAGAAATAGGGGAAACGAGAATGAAGCTCAAGCCCGCAGAGCAAGAAGCACTTAGAGTAGATTAGGGATTTTTTTTCTTTTTTTGAGCAATGTAGGATTTGAAGAAAGTAGGAAATATGGATATACATGGCATGTAATAAAGCTTTCAAAAGGTTTCTACCCTTTATGGATGAATAAATATTAATTTTATTAAAATCTCAACAAATATCCCTTAATAATTACAATTGAACCAAACTCTTGATGTTTTTACAAGAAATAGACCGCACCCAAGGTAACTTTATGGGTTGCCTACGTATCCCCGTCCTTGATGCATTCTCTTGTCATTTTTCTTTAATTCTTGGTGATATTTGGGGAATCAGGTCTTCGTAGTTCATGAATCAAATTGAAGAAGTCCACTTTTTTTTTTTTTTTTAATTTGCTCTTACTTTTGCCTAAGCAGCCTTTTCAGGTTTTCTACTTAGCGAGCTTGATTTTTATTATTATTATTATTTTTCTTATTTGAATATCCTAACTTTTGCCTTGGCAGCCCTTTCAGGTTTTCTACCTAGCGGGCTTTTTTTTATTTTTTATTTTATACGTGATACTTCTTCAATTGATCCAAATTGGTAGGTTGAGAGAATTCATTCCCGTTAATGTCTGCAATCTTCACGGCTCCGCCTGACAGTATTTCTCTGATGATGTAAGGGCCTACCCATGTGGGCTTGAACTTTCCTCACGGGTCTTGGATTGGTGCTCGGATCTCTTTTAGTACTAAATCCCCTTTCTTCAAACCTCTGTACTTTACTTTTTTGCCAAATGCCTTGGTTATTCTTCTTTGATACCACTGAATGTGGTAAAGTGCCCTCAATCGTCTTTCATCTAGTAGAGCTAACTCTTCATACTGGTTCCTTACCCATTTTACCTCCGCAAATTGACTCTCCATGGCAATTCTTAATGACGGGACTTCTAACTCTATAGGCAATACGGCTTCTATTCCATATACGAGTGAAAAAGGTGTAGCCCCGGTTGATGATCTAATGGAAGTACGATATCCCCACAGTGCTAGTGGTAATTTCTCATGCCAGTCATTGTAAGTCTCGGTAGTTTTTTTCAATATCGACTTGAGATTCTTATTTGCTGCCTCAACAACCCTATTTGTCTGTGGTCTATAGGGAGATGAGCGATGATGCATGATACTATACTTTTGTAAGAGCGCTTCGGTTTCTTTTCGAAAATGCTGTCCATTGTCAGAGATGAACTCGTGGGGTACTCCATACCGGTAGATGATATTATTCTGTATGAATCTCACTACTTGCTTGGCATTCAATGTCTTATAGGATGCAACTTCTACCCATTTGGTGAAATAATCTATGGCAACCAGGATGTACTCGTGTCCATTTGATGCTGCGGGGGTTACCTTGCCAATGATGTCAATGCCCCATGTTGCAAATGGCCATGGCGAAGACATGGTAGTGAGTGGCATCGAGAGTTGATGTTTTCCACTTGCAAATACTTGACATTTATGACATTTCTTGACATGTAGATGGCAATCCCTCTCCATAGTTGACCAATAATACCCTAGTCTCACGATCTTCTTAGCTAGTATGTATCTATTCATATGCGGAGCCCCAGCCCCTTCATATACTTCCAACACTATTCTTTCAGCTTCTTGTTCATTGACGCACATCAGATGCACTCCATCATGTGATCTCCGGTACAGCTTCCCCCCACACAGAATATATTGACGGGCTAACCTTCTTATGGTCTTTCTGTCTACGGATGACGCCTCTTTCGGATATTCTCCTTTTTCTACAAACTGTTGGATGTCATAGTACCATGGCTTTCCATCATTCGGCTCCCCTTTTTGTATAACACAACAGTAGGCCGGCTCTTCTCGGGACTCGATAATGAGAGGAGTTACACCTTCATCTTTAGGGATATCTACCATGGATGCTAGAGTGGCTAAGGCATCCACAAACTTATTCTTTAACCTAGACAGATAAAAGAAGTCGATTCGACGGAATTCTTTCACCAAGGTCTCTAAGTATTCATGGTAGGGTAACAACTTTTTATCCCGAGTCTTCCATTCTCCTCTAGTTTGACATATGATCAAGGCCGAATCCCCATATACTTCTAATTCTTTCACACCCAACCCCAAGGCAGCTTCCAATGCTAGGATACAGGCTTCATATTCGGTTATAGTATTAGTAGCATCGAAGGATAACCTGACAGATAATGGTATCAAGTTATTCTCCGGTGTGACTAACAACACGCCTATTCCATATCCTTTCTTATAATGAGCCCCATCAAAGAAAACTTTCCAAGGCTCCTTGCTTACTTTTAGAATTTCTTCATCGGGAAAATGGTATTCAGACGATCTTTCTACTGACGATGGATGCTCTGCTAGAAACTCGGCCTCCGCTCTTCCTTTCACTGATTTCTGCACCACATATTGAATGTCGAACTCTGATAATAGCAATAACCAATGGGCTGTCCTATAGGATAACACCGATTTCTCCAATAAGTACTTCAGGGGGTCCATGCGACTAATGAGTTGCACTTGAAAAGACATCATATAATGGCAGAGCTTTTGGGTAACCCACACCAATGCCACACATGTCTTCTCTAATGCGTCATATTTAACCTCATAGTCAGTTATCTTCTTACTCAAATAGTACACCGCACTCTCCTTTCGAGATTCTGGTAAATATTGAGCTAACATAGCTCCCATTGCAGTTTCAGTGAGTGCTAAATAAAGTACCAAAGGCTTACCTTGCCGCGGGGGAACTAATATTGGTGGGTTGCTCAAATATCTCTCGATGGTTTCAAAGGCCTCTTGGCACGCGTCATTCCACTTCGTGGGCACATCCTTCTTAAGAAGATTAAAGAT
This sequence comes from Hamamelis virginiana, assembly GCA_017140935.1. NCBI lineage: Eukaryota > Viridiplantae > Streptophyta > Magnoliopsida > Saxifragales > Hamamelidaceae > Hamamelis > Hamamelis virginiana. The sequence continues at coordinate 9,158 of JAESVK010062694.1, forward strand.
AGGCTCACAAACCATGGTCAGCTGTGCTATAAATCGGCTGATAAACTGAACTTTGCCTAAGAATCCTTGAATCTTTTTTTCTGTCTTTGGCGGCTGCATCTCCGTGATGGCTTTGATCTTTCCCGGGTCGACTTCTATTCCTTTCTGAGTGATCATAAATCCCAACAACTTCCCCGCAGTTACTCCGAAGACGCACTTTTGGGGATTCAATCTTAGGTTATATTGCTTAATTCTTTGAAGGAACTTGCCTAGAGCTTCAAAATGGCATTCTCGATGTTTAGACTTTACGATCATATCATCCACATACACCCCCACCTCCTTATGAATCATATCATGTAATAAGGTGGTTGCCATTCTCTGATAGGTAGAACCAGCGTTCTTTAGGCCAAAGGGCATAACACGATAACAGAAGGTCCCCCATTGAGTGATGAAGGAAGTTTTCTCCATATCTAGAGGGGCCATCTTTATCTGATTATAACCCGAGAACCCGTCCATGAAGGATAACAGAGCATGACCGGCAGTACTATCGACCAGGATATCTATGTTAGAAGTATGCCCTAAAACCAATCCTAAAGGGTATATTGAGTTTCATATTATCTATATATGGAAGGTATAACTTATCTAATATGTTCTCACATATATGATAAGGTCCATGAATAAATGATAAGAGAAATATGCATCTCAAAGAGTTGAGATAGAGAGACTGATATTTCTCATATACATCTATTCTAAAAGAGTTCCTACTCAAAGGTTTATTAAAGTGGATATTTAATTAACCGTATGAAGAGTAGCACAGATTTAAACCAACTCATATGGAGGATAGGTAGTCTTTCCTATCAGTGTAGTGACACTTAGGTTAATCTGTGGGTGCATATTAGAGAATATGTACACTGAACATGATCTGCAAAGAGTATTCCTATGGTAGTTCTGTCAAAGGAATATTCTAGTGTTATGTCCATTAATTTGGTAGTCCTTAGACCTGAGACACCATAGCTGTCTTGTGCATAGGTTGCTAGAGTTTGATAGTATCTCGTATAGCCTTATCCATTAGGTTGTAATCGGTGCTTATTGGCTCTAATGAGTTATGCATGAAGATGGATGAGTGTGCAATAAGGGATCATCACTCTCAGTTATATGAGAGAGAATGTCAGGATAAGTTCACAAAGATAATTCTCAAAGGGAACCTCTGGCCAGAGTGATAGGTAAACAGTGAAAAGAGTTTCACTGCGATTACCTTATTGAGATTATATTTTGTGGGACAGATATCAAGTGGTTGAGATAGGGTTTGACTAAAACCATACCTATTATCTTAACTGTGACATTAGGGGATGAAGGATTAAATAACATGAAGGGTTCACATAGTTCTGCTATTCACCTAAACCTAGGGTATGTCATGATATGTTGCTAGATGTCACTCATGACCAGTGAAAGCCTATTGATAAAGTGTTATCAATGAGGGCAAAATTGGAATCGTTCCAATTGAACCTTAAAATAGAAAGTTTCTATATTTGGGAGACATAGAGATGTCCCTGTCACTGCTAGGTTAGGGTGAACCCAAAGGGTCACACACAATAGAGAGTAAGTGAGTTCCTTAAGCTTGTGGGAGGGGAATCCTATCATGGAGTTAGTTTGATTTTAATTATTAAAAGTTAATTGATTAAAAGTCAAAACTAACCGAGAATAGGATTACTCTATTCGAGGATATTTGGTCATGCTAGCACTAGTAACCAAACACCCCCCAAAGAGGAGAAAGTCTATAAATATGAGTGTTAAACACACTCTAGGTTACAGAGAAACCCTAGGGCCGAAAATCAGCCTCTCTCCTCTCCCTCTCCATCCTTGCTTGCCACAAAGGGTTGTGGAAGACAAAGAAGGCTTTCGGAGTCTTGCTCTCGTGTGGATACGCTTTGGAGGTTTCATGCTTTTGAAACTCGAAGGATTCCTACACCAAAGAACATAATCAAAGTGAGTTTTTATATGCTTTGATTAACTGTTTATTTATATATATATGATCCGATGCTTGTATCGTTCTTGGAGGTTTTGTGAACATGGATGTTTTTATTAAAACAGAAAAGTTTTGTTTTTACCCTCTTCCGCTGCGCATCCATGTCTGTGGTTTTCACAGAACCTTTCAATCTATGTGTGGCAACAGAAAATCATCTTTAGGGTACGCCTTGTTTAAATCCCGGAAGTATACGCACATTCTAACCTTCCCATCCTTCTTAAGTACTGGCACAATGTTAGCTAACCACTCGGGGTACTCTACTACTTGGAGAAATCCATCGTTCATTTGTTTCACTACTTCATCCTTGATTTTCAGTGCCCACTCCGGCTTCATTCTCCTCAACTTTTGCTTAACCGGCTTAACCTCCGGATTAGTAGGGATAAAGTGTTCTACGATGTCGGTGTCTATTCCTGGCATATCCTTGTACGACCATGCAAATACTTCTATGTTTT